>LQMZ01000327.1:444-17114 GCA_001655765.1 Hemisphaericaspora gorwae
AAAAGTGTGGAAACAGACAAAATAATAATTTCTGAACAATTCAACTTTTTCACGTCTTTCTTGAATTCTAATATCTTCTGCTGTCAAAGGATGAATTCCAAATGCCTTGGCTAACATCTTCATTTCAGCATCAGTTGGGCAGCTGCAATCTAACCACCAAGTTTCTTCGCCATTCTTAAATAAATTACGAACTGACTGTCCTGGAGATACCAACGAAGGAATATCTGGTGCATGAATAGTTTCTTCTGAATCAGAATGGAAAAAGGAGAACCTATCTGGAAGAGATCCCATAGTTCCATCAGTGATTCGAGCTCCTCCGAATTTTACTTGCTCTACTGTCGATGAATCGTCCGTGATAACATCTTGTCGAATACCCTCCTTAAATTCCAATTCATCCAGTGTAGACGCCGAATCATGTATTTTCACTTCTTGAAAGTCATGATTGCGACTTTTGAATTTGGATAAAGTAGTTTGAGTCTTTTTCAAAATATTCTTTGGTGTATATTTCAAAGCAGCTCCGGAAGTATGACGAGATGATGCGGTAGTAAGTTGATCAATTGCGCTATATCTTTGAGCATTTCTTTCAGCCACAATTTCTTGTTGTTTCATCATCATGTTTCTTTCTTCTGTCTCCTCTTTAATAAATTCCTCAATTTCATCAAAATCAATACCATTAATTCTAACATGCTCTCTCAAGAGTGGAAAACACACATCTTCTTCTGTCTCTTGAGATGATCTTGAAGCATGCGAATCAGCCTCGCTATCAATTGAAGAACGAGATGGTCTTCTATCTTTCTTGCCAAAATTTGAAATATCACTATCGTTTGTCTTACATTTTGTCATTGGACTGATTAAATCACTTTCAAAATTGTTAGAATTGCTACGAGTACTCTTTTTCTTAGTAGCTGGATAATTCTTATGTAACATGCCACTTGGAGAATTATCATAATGGTGATCACTTACTGATTGAGCTCTGGACTTCCTTCTAATTGAATTCTTAATGATTGGCATTGGAGCTAATGGAGCAGACAATGGATCTTCTTCATCTTTGAGATAGAAATCTCTACGCAACGAAGGCATAAATGAACGTTGTTGTTGTTGTTGTCTGGAAAGGTCACTCAAAGGGATAGCAGGACTCCTTTTGGAAGGCTTGCTTGAAGGTTTTCTCTTGGGTTGTTCTTGGTTAACAGTAATATCACCGTCATCACTTTCTTCATCTGAAATAGCGGAAGAATCATAGTTTGCTGATGGAGGCAATGGAAGATGATGCCTATGGTCATGCAACGAGTCATCAGCTTTTGGCATTTGATGAGCCGTGGAACGGTAGCTTTCATTATCAGACATGGCTGTAAAAAATTATAAGTTTAGTAACTAAAAAATGGTTGTTTCCTAAACCAGTAGGAGTGCTTGTGTTTGTGTTTGTGTATGAATATGTTATCTTCTCTCTCTTGATTAATAATAGTAATTAAAAGAGGAAAAAGATCATAGTAGTTTGAGGAGTGTATAAACAACCTAGTTTGGGTGTTTGCACGTATGTTTGATGTGTTGGTTCTTAGTTGATCTTTGAATAAAAATAGAAATCATATACAAAAGTTTCAAGTGGTTCCTTATTAAATTTTCTAACTGAAGAGCATGTATAGTCTTATAGTTGTCACAAGTAGGAGTGTCTTTCGTCTGAACAGAAGTTTCTATTTTAATGGAAAAGCGTTCCTTTATAAGTACAATTTAAAGAATCTTTAGGAAAAAGAAAATAAGCCAATTTCAGTTGATGAGGGAATAGAAATGAGGGAAAAAAAAATTTGAAAAAAAAGAAAGTTTAAATTGTTTTTCATTTAAGATATGGTGAAAATGCCCACATGGCTCGCATAGAATCTCCTTTTTAAAGGCGTTGTTCTGATGTTTTATAAGCCTTGCTAATTTGGTTAATTTGCATTTGTAAAGTCCTCCCTCTGAAAAGGTATACGTGGGATCATCTGGGTAATTCCTAAGATGACGTAGATAAACACAACGTGGCCAAATAGTCGTGTGACATTAAGCTCAGACTTTTATTGTTTAATGTTTTCCTGTATTCAACATCCAACAATATCATGAAAAAAAAAATATTCTTGGAGAAATTCTTGGATAGCTTATTTATTTTCAAATCAGACTTAGTATTTGTTTTTGTCTTTGTGGCATATGTGTTTATCATAGACTAGGGCTTGAATTGTCCGAAACCATACTATTGTTTCCAAATTTTCATGTTTGCGATGCATATTTTTCATTGGTTCAGTTTGCTATATTCCTAACACTCCGAAGGAGGCTATGTAGTAGGTTTATGTCTCCTGTCCAGCTACCGACGATTTCAAAGCTTCTTTACAGAACTTATGATTTCAATGGGATACAGGTGGAACACCCAATTTTCATTGAAGAAGCTGGGAATAAATGTGCTATAGGTCGATATTTTCTCTTGGATAAGTAGGAGGTGGAATATATTTCACTGCAAAGCATTATTTGCTGCGCCTACCCTTCTCAAGAAAGACATGTTAGACACTTCGACCAAATACATTGAGCATAATCAGCTAGTTGGACTTCCGAAACTAGAACAGTAGACCAAGTCAAAGCAAGACTGATAAACTACTCACTTGCCAATATACTCAAGAAAATCTTCATCCGTTATTTTGACTTTTGGGTGTACATTTGCCTCTAATTGAGAAATAACTGTCTATTCTGAAGCACTCGGTTTTCCAAGTCAAAGACAATAAATATCCTTTAAATGACCAACACTTTAAAAATATTTAAATTCTACCTCGTAGTATTCAAATAAGAAAGGAGCGATCTTGATTATCGATCCTAGTGATGCAAGAGTACATCTCGGAATGCGGATCGAGATTATTTGAATACCGGCTTTTATTTTTTCTTCCTTTATCATCTCAAGTTGTTTCTTTTGCTTTTTAACTGTTTCAGAATATTTCAAAAGTGGCAAAACAACGTTATAAAGATCAACCACCATTCTGAATACTTATAACTTCTTTTCTTTGAGAACACTTTCGATTGTTTTCAAGATTATCAGGAGATCTTACCATAGTTATTCGCAAACTAGCACCTTTATCACTCCGTGAATTCATCAGACAAACTTTTATTTTTCACTCAATAATTTTTTATTTATAATTACAAATAATTGTTAAGACAACCTATTCACAATGACAGTCTTCCATAAACTCTTTGGCATTAAATCTACCCCTACCAAAGAAATCGAAGAGGCCGGCTTTGAAATCAGCGAATGCTTATCCACTTGTGCGGATTGTACCTCCAAATTTCCCAAATCTTTAAGTTTTGAAGAAAACGACACTCTTTGGAAATCAACGAAACCATATGGATTACATATTGTCGTGGCAACTGGTAAAACTGATTGGCCACATGATGCAACAGGTACGAAAGGCACTTTGTCCAACAAAATAGCTGATTGGGCCGAACATAAAAGTTCACCATTAGGTGCAATTAAGGTTACTTGTTCCTCATTAAGTTCTGACCAGTTGCTAACTGATGATGATTACATTAACGAAACTAAAGGTGATATATTATTGTTACCTTATTTTGTTTGGGTTAAAGGTATTACCCTCTCAGAAGTTGATATGATCCTAGATCTCTTAATTGATCATTTAATCAATGAAACTGCCATTGAAAACATAATCAAAGATATTCCACAAGTCGAGATTGATCCTAACCAAGCATATGTGTTTTTCTGTTCCCATAAAACTAGAGATAAGAGATGCGGTGTTACTGCACCCATAATGAAGAAAGAGATGGATGTGTATTTGCGCGAACTTGGACTTTATCGTGACTTTGGAGATTCGAACCCAAACGGAGTTAAAGTTGAATTTGTAAATCACGTTGGAGGGCATAAATATGCCGCAAACGTAATTATTTATTTGAAGAATGGTAAAAATATCTGGTTGGCTTTATGCAAACCAAACAACATCAAACCGATTGTTGATGAATGTATTGTTGGTGGTGGGAAAGTATGGCCTGACAAAGTTAGAATTGTTCAGAAATTTAATCCAATTGCGTGGTAAATTGGAGATTTTTTTTCAATATGTATATAAACTATATAGAGTTGCTTTGATAATATTTATTGGTAAAATATAGAATAATTATAAAATAGAACGGGCCTATAGTATCAGGTTTAAAATGTTGGATCTCTTCCGTAAGGAATCTATTGTGATTGAGTCCATTCTATCTATGTCTTTGTCCAAAATCGTCCCTATTCTATTCAATTCAACCTTTAGTTTGGTATATTGATTATTCATCAATTGATTAATCAATCGATGATAAAATTCAATAGTTTCTACATCTTCATCCAAATTATCCAATTTCTCTAGAATCTCAATACCATCATCCAATGACATCGATTCATATGATTTAATCAACTTGCTTATCTCAGGTATGATTCCTGCTCCCTCTGCCAAATTACCATCAGGATCACGATTCAATTTGGCAAATTTGTTTATATTTTCAATCAAAAGTTTCAATTCTCGCTTTCCTGTATATACTAACGGATTAGCCAAATCCCCATCCTTGAAGAACATAACTGTTGGGAGTTTCTGTACATCAAACTTCTTATGGAACTTGTTTCCTTCATAATCATCAATTTGGTAATATCCTATAAGTATATCATCCTTGGCGTACACCCTTGAAGCTAAAAGTTCCAATATAGGTTTCAAATCCTGACAGTGCGGACACCAAGTAGCACCAAATGTTATGATAGCACTTCCAGCACTCTTAACTACATCATCAAAACTGGCAGGATTTAATTTCACAAGTTCTTTCTCAATAGGCCTCACTTGATCCACTTGAGCTTCTTTTGTATTTTTAATAAGTCTAATACCACTCAATTGTTGGATGAAATTACTCAACGCTTCCAAATCTCTCACCCCATCAAATTCAACAACTTGATCATCTCCATGAAAGAATTTTAATGTGGGATATCCTCTATCGACATATTTCCTCGACATCCTTTTCCCATCTTTATCACCATTGATCTTAACAATTTGAACTTCAGGGTGATCCTGGAATAAGTCTGCTAACTGCTCGATGACTGAGGCAAGCTTTGTACAATGACGACACCAATCGGCATAGAAATCAACAAAAGTAAACTTACCGGATTCGATAACGACGCTTTTGAAGTCCTTGTCGGAGACTTGAATAAGATTGGAGGACGTATATGCTGATATAGGTACGGCCCAGGCAATGATTGTTAGTAATTGAAGTATGCGCATTGCTTATATTTACTATTGATCAATATATGAAAAGGAAAAATACATCAAACCAATACCCTTCATTTTCCAATTCGCACTTCATCAGACAAATCTTTTGTCCTAAAAAAAATTCATCAATAAAGAGAGAAAGTGAAGCTTAATAAATTCATCAATAGTGAGGTAATAAGAAAGTAAAGTTTAATTAACATTATCGATTAAAGAACATAAAACTTATAAATAAATTAACACTATCATTATTAAAACCCTCTATTCCTTCTTCAATTGATTTCCTGGCATTGGGAGATAGAGACATTGCAAGTATGTATTTTGACGAGAAGCCACACCTGCATATGCATTCCACCAAGCAACAAAAGAAGTAACTACACCCACGACACCACCTGTGCGAATAACACCTGTTTTTCCACTGAAATTACCAGCGGCCAATAACAAGAAAGTAACGAACAACAAGAAGAACAAGGCACTGAATGGTATGGTAGCCTTCAATGTGAGCAACCAGAGGACAAAAGTGATAAGAGCCCAAGCCAACAAGAAAAATCCCAAAGCATCTGGAAATTGTTCTGGATCATCTTCATATGCAGATGCAATATCGAACTTCTCAATAAAGATTGCAGCAAATGATAACCAGAATGCACCGAATGAAGTCAAAGCAGTAAAACCAAAAGTATTACCAGTGAAGAATTCAGCGAGTCCAGCAAGGAATTGGGTAGCACCTCCGTAGAAACAGGCTAACGAAACAACAACGTTAGGTATCTTAATACCCATGGCTTGCGCGTTATATAAGGACAAAACAAAAGTAGTTAAAGCGAACGCAGCTAACCCGAGCGGAGCAGGATTGATATTAACACTTGGATATGGAACTGCACCAGGATTTAAAGTACCACCAAAAGCAGCCATAAGATCATGTCTATAGTATTTGTGTTTGTCAATGACGATGAATTCACCTCCCTCACCAGTAATTTGAACCTTTCCAACTGGATGGTTTGGGTCTTCAGGTGATTGCATTGAAGAGTTATCTGACTTATGTGAAATAGACATTGTTTTGGGTATATACTCTAATATGAAAGTAATTAATATCAAACGTCTAATAAATAAAATAAAGAAGGACTGAAATCCTTAGACAATCATGACATTATTTATAGGAATTAAAGCTGGAATAAAAAGTATAAAACCAAATTATTTTTTTTATTACAGGACAATGTCACAAAACTAAACGAAATAAAAAGTTTAAAAAATAAACCGTACAATTGAATGTACAGTGCATATATTAGGGGGTGGGGCTATAATATGTATCTAATTTTTATTGATGAATCCAATTCTAATTTTCTTGAATCTGCCAGACAAGTCCGAAGTGGATAATTGTTTACCTCTTGAAGAGAACAACGTAGACTGAATAAATCCCACTTGAGAAGTATTTTAGTAATTGTCATTTAATTATTTCAAGAAAATGGTCTTTTGGGGCTTCTCTGTCAAAAAGAACATCGGAATACAGGACTTTGCATAGAGGATTAAGAATATGGTAACGATTTTTAAGGAAAAATGTATTTATTTTTGTTTATTTACAAAACAATAAAAATGGGCTATTGGGATTATGGTTCTGAATTAGCAAGGCTACCGAATATTAGAACCATGCGGCGTGGAATGAAGCGATGGAGATGAATTCTAACAAAATTAAATATTTATTTTTTAAAAGCATGGAACCTTATGCTTATGTACAGGCATATTATTTCGGAGTTGGCTTATTTATTTACTGTTAGATTTCTATTCCGAGATTTCACTAAGTATTTAACTTCATACAAACTATAACATCAATTTTGAGATTTGGTTGTAATACCAAACAACTGATATACTATAGTCAACTGTGATACCATAACCAGCAGTTTACCATATCCAAATATAATCATTCCTAACCTTTGCATAGCATAAGTCTATTAGAAGCAATGGTGCTGAATATTTTTTTTTTTTGCCGATTTCTAAAATGATGGCTTTTGATGGGATGCAAAAAAAAAAAACATGAGATTTTTTTTTGTTTTAAAATTAGCCTTTTTGGTAATCCTCAAGTCCTTCTCCCCCGCACTAAGAAAGCTTATCTAAGGTAGCGAAATCTGACGATAATAGAAAAAATAAGAATGGTTTATCTTCTCATTTTATGAACTTTTTTCCATGAATTTTGTTCCTATTCAAATTCATAAATTCCTGAGATAAAGGCATAAACTAGTTATCATGAGATGTCAACTGATAAATTTGTGGTGTCCCCTTAAAGCAAATTGACCTCAAGTATTCTCAGTTTATATTTGGGTCAATTATTCAATCTAGTTGGTTTCGATTATATGGCATTCAACTGAAACGAAGACATAGCAAATTATTTTTTAGTAAATGAAAAAAAGAAATATTGGAGCTTTTTTTTTCTTTCGAAAGTATACAAAATTTATTACAATTTACGAATAAAAAACTATATAACCTAAATAATAAAACTCCTATGTAGGAGGAACGGCTGGACATTTCGGGGTAATGACAGTACAGAAAATACAATGCAGCCACCTCCGGTTGATAAGAACAGAAAGCCCACTTATCAATGAAATAATAGTCGTACTAAACCAAAGCAATTAACAAATGGAGTCGGTTCTTTTTGTTGGGTTGGAGGCTTGACTTTAACCTCAGCAATAGAATGAGGAATTTACACAACAAAAATAGTCGGTTATGTTACACAGGTTATATTATGGTTGCGATAACTTTCACAGGAGTCGGAACCCAATCTAGTTCCGTTACTTCCAGCGGATGAAATTTCATCCAAATCTATTTTCGCACGATTTGTAGATTAAGTTAAGGTTTTGAAGAGAGTTATCATAACGTGATTCTACAATGGATGCGTTTTGTATACACTATAATTGAACAGTTTAGTTTGGGTCAATCAATTTATGCTTTTATTTTCAAGGGTAAGGTATTAACGAGTACGGAATGTGGATATGACCGGATAGTTTCCGTTTGTCTTCCTTACTACCATACTCAAATTAGCAATTCCTGGGTAATATGTAGATTACTATCAATGTTTTTTCTCAACTTAGTCAAGAACTTCCTTGGGTGTTATTATTTTAACTTCAGAAGTATTAAAACAAACAAATCAACTGACTCGGTTTCACTTTAGTAGAACTGAAATGACTGTCAAAACTTTAATTGAACTTCTAAGAAGGGAGAGCAATTCTTAAAATTGAAGGGCAAAAAAGCCGCAGACTTAAGATCGATCCTAACATATTGTCCATTTCTGGTGGTTATTGAAATCCATGTATGAGGTAATCAATCTGAATACTTATGTGCAAAACTTCGTGGACAAAAGCTTGTTAACCTCGACAAGCGTCACTGACGTGTGTGCAATAAATCTGGAAAGAAAGATTCCTCCCTGCATAGGACCAACCTATGGCCAATCGTGTACTTTGATTCCTACTAAAATTATAAGAATACTCAACAAAGAAAGCTCACAAACCCCTGGCTGTTTTCAATTAGGGTCATCTAAGATAGATAATCACAAAAGGATCAAAGCTTGGAACTCCAGTAGTCCGTTCGATTCGTTTGGAGTCTGATTGTACATCTCCAAAACAGATCAAAGAGCACAATAGTTGAAATGTATCACAAGGTTCATAAAAGTGACTACCCTTAAGTGCCTTGATCATATTTCTTTCAACTTTATACGAAGTCTCCCGATAGCTGGCGCAAACACAGTTATTTACAAGATTATATTGGTCCCCAAAAGATTCCCCTCATAGTAAAACCGTTTCAACTCATACAATCATCGTAAACTGTGTATGATATATGTGTACCCAACGAAAACCATTAATAAAAATAAATTGAACGAAACTTAAATACTTTAGTTGCGAAGAATGAATGTAATTCACCGAATAGATGCATACTTCTGGGAGACCGAAATTTTGAAATAATATTTGAATGCAAAAAATTATTAGAGGACCCCTAGTTGCTACAGTGACAACAAACGGTTTTGTGCCAGTTCAAATCCGATTATATGCAGGAGTATGAAAATTTTCTACTTCTTCACAATTTTGCTAAAATTAACAAAATATCAATTGGTTCTGTGGTCTAGTTGGTTATGGCATCTGCTTAACACGCAGAACGTCCCCAGTTCGATCCTGGGCAGAATCATTTTTTGCCTTTTTAGCTACCTGCGAAACACCTTGATTCAGAAATGATGTAGTTGTTGCATGTTTGCATCATATGGAGGGAAGTTTCGGTTGTAAATGGGTTAATCAAGTATTGAAGTGGAAGACCAAATATTAAATTATTTTTCTTGTGGGCTCTGACATATATCGATCATACTATTAAATGCCTCAAGAAATAGAGGGAGTCTGGATGATTTGTAGTGCTTTCTGAGACGTGCCTTCATTGTCTTGTCAATGATTCTTGGAAATAGTATTTTGACGAGAAAATTTTGCTTGCTTTGCGACCCCATGAAGGATGATGTATATCGATGTCTAAGCGGTTCTATTCTGGGAATTTAGTAAGGGTTATAAATTGCACCAATCCCTATCCCTAAAAATTGACGAAATCCTTTACAAATCGAGAAATACGCGTGAAAAACATGTTTTTATTCGTAGCAGTAAGGAAAAACCATCGAATATAAATTCTATAGAAAACTTGATATAGACTAGGACAACCCGCCTGGATACAATTATTGTGTGGTTTTGGCGTGTCTGTAATACTGGAGGGCAGAAACGGTCTAATCCATTAACATTGGATGCGGTACTAGCATTTCTCTCAATCTTCTGGGACAGGAGTTGACTTGCCTTAATTTCCAAGCTTAAATGCAATAACTTCTAAACAAAAGGTTAGCCAGTAAATAATGAAAAATAGGAATCTTGAGCTTATTAAGGCTATGATGTTACTTGAGTTTGTGAATGCTGCAAAATTTTCAGCTGCTAGACTTCGGCGAAGCCAAGCTTTTCCATGTTTAAAAAAAAAGAACCCCTCTACTCCCACAGAAAAATTCATCCCTTCAAATTATCACTAAAAACAAAGACCTCTCTTTCAATTAATTAGTACCATAGAAAATGTCAGATCGTCAGAAAGTCGTCTTAATCACTGGTGCATCCTCCGGGATTGGGTTTGCCACCGCCATTGAATTTTCTAAAAGGGGCTACAAAGTCTTCGCTGGAGCTAGAAGGCTCCAGCCAATGCAACCCTTGGCCGACAACTACGGAATCATCATCTTCGAACTAGATGTAAGTGACCTTTCAAGTGTCCAAAATGCCAAAAAGTTCATCAAGGCTGAAACAGGTAATGATTATTTGGATTTTCTTTATAACAACGCAGGACAATCGTGCACATTCCCAGCTTTGGATGTGACTGATGAACAAGTTAAACAATGTTTCGAAGTCAACGTATATGGACCAATGAGACTTGTAAGAGAATTAGCTCCATTGTTAATAAATGCTAAGGGTGTAGTTGGATTCACTGGTTCTTTGAGTGGTATTGTTCCATTTCCATTCTCGTGTGTTTATTCTGCAAGTAAGGCTGCGATTCATCAATATGCCGCTACATTACGTGTCGAAATGAAGCCATTTGGTGTTAGAGTTATAAATATCATCACTGGAGGAGTTCACACAAACATTGCCGATACACGAGAATTACCTTCCACTTCCGTCTATAATGTTCCTGGAATTGAAGAAGCATTCAATGCGAGAAGACAAATGGCACTGAGAAATAATCCAATGCCAGCTGAAGAATATGCTAGAAGAGTAGTTAACGACTTCGAAAGAGCCAAATTGGAAGGCGCTTTGAACATATATCGCGGAAAAATGTCTACCTTTATGAGGTATGTCATGACATTCATTCCCAGATTTATTGTTGAAAGAGCATTAGTTAGAAAGTTTCAATTGGGTACAGTTTTCCAGTACTTGAAGGAGAAGTATTCCAAGGAGAAAATGGAGTAAACCGGCAGTATTATATTTTCAGCTCTTAGACATGTCATATTTTAAATAAATTATATATCTCAATGGAGTAAATCAATCTTAACAGTATACACCTGTAAATTTAAATATCAAGTCTGTTCCCTTTGTCTTATAGATAATTTAAGAAATTTCTCGAGCAACTTTAAGTCCCACAGAAATTTGTCGCGCACTATTTTCCCTATTCTTAGTAGGGAGTCTTAACTAGGAGCCTTCTAAACATATATCAAATAGCGACCAATGACCACAATGGGAAGAGAATCTACGCCTCTATTACCTCCTGACCCATCACTATGGTATCGCGACCGTGCATCCTTAAAGATTGGGGAGGTAAATCGTTATACAATCAAATATACTCGATTAGATCCAACTAAGACTGAAATATACATCAGACTCAAGAACATCGAAAGCGCTGCCATAAGGACAATTCAGCTCTTGAATGGGCCATTCGTACTATATTCCCATGTTGTACCTTGTAATTATGATCCAAAAAAGCAGTATATACCTGATGAAAAAGAGAATAATGAAGTAATATTTGAAAATCAAATACAACCCAATCAGAAATTTCAAGTCACTTTAAAGTTGAACGATAATTCCTGTTTATTTAAATGTAAAGATGGAGATGTGTTTCAATGGGAGATGGATGTTATATCACAAATAGTGATTAAAAGAAAATCACGAATTGTTTATGATTTGATGATTGGTGATGATTTGGCAGCCATGAAGAGGATTAGTCGTGGTAAACTTTATAGTGCGTTTTCTAACTTAAGTTCAATTAGTTCTGTACAAGATGAAGTAAGCGCGCAAGTGGAAGAAGTAAACGATGTAACATACAATCCCCAATTGAATGTTTTCAAGCTAACTACTGATGAGATTTGGGAGAAGGGGCCAAGAGAACCCCTGAAGCCTGTCCATTTGGTAATCATAACTCATGGGATCTTCTCAAATCTAACTGCAGATATGTTGTATTTAAAGGACACACTTGAATCCACAGTAAAGGAAAATCTCTTAGTAAGAGGATATAAATGGAATGCAGGACGAACTGAACGAGGTGTCAAAAAATTAGGTACCAATGTAGCCATGTACATCTTATCGCTTATAGAAACAAGTGCCTATAAAATTGATAAGATATCTTTTATTGCTCATTCATTAGGCGGCTTAGTTCAATTATACGCCATCAAATATATTCTACTCCACAAAGGAATTGATTATTTCGAAAGGCAAGGCATACAACTACAGAATCTCGTCGCATTAGCCAGCCCATTTTTAGGGATATTAAATGAAATAAGCTTCTTGATATCCTGGGTATTGGACATCGGGACGTTGGGTAAAACGGGAAGAGATTTAACGTTAGCGAAGAGAATCCCTACATTAGCGGATATACATGGAAAGAAGAAATCATTTAAACCGCTATTGGAAACATTACCAGATGACCCACTACCAGTAGTCATGGGTAAATTTAACCATTTGACATTGTATGCTAATGCAGTGAATGACGGTATAGTGCCCTTGCGAACAGCCGCGTTGTTGTATTTGGATTATCAAGCATTGGGGGATGTTTCACAATTGAAAAGAAAAGGTATAGTACAGGCCCATCCCGAGTTGGAAATTCCTGATCATCTGTTAGAGATCAATGAATCTTCACAAAGTGTTGCTCAAGTTCAAATGGATGATTCTATAGATGAACAACAGCAAGAAATGCATGAAGAAGGAGATTTATTGGTTATGAATCTGTCCGAAGCAGATCGCAAGAAGCAGAAAGACAACTCTCTCATTAAGGGAATTTACAATGAAGTCTCAAAGTTGAATATCCTCGTCAAAAATGAAAACAAACTAACTAAACGGCAAAGGAGATACGCCAAGTTTACTGCTAAAGGTTCGGATTATAATCTTTTCCAAGAAGTTCTTCCTGATCAAGCGTCGCTTGATATGTCTAACACTTCAACTACTACCACATCGGAATTCAAAACAATTTCAGTACCTCCTAGGGCATCTGCAGTTGCGTCAGCTATCGATACCCTTGTATGTCCAATCCCCTCCAACGAATATGTCCTTGACCCATCACTGAGAGAGCATGTAATCTTCCATGATAAATACTATCATTTCTCTAATTTACCAAAGGAAGAGCCACGTGGATCCAGAAAGAAACTATATAACGAAGTTTTCAAATATCTCGGAGAGCGAAAACTACAAAAACAGGTTAAAATAGCCAATAAATATCACGGCAAACTAAACTGGAGGAAGATCTTAGTCAATCTCCCACCTGATGCTCATAATAACATAGTAGTCAGGCGAAGGTTTGCCAATGGATATGGGTGGGGAGTTATTGATCACCTATGTGAGAACTTATTTGATTGCAAAGACAACGACAATAATGTGAAGGCGAAGATGTAACATGATTGTCTTTTGTTTGTGATTTTTTTGCAAATGATCACCGGGGGCAAAGTTTAGTACAACAGAGATTTCACGTGTAGCATGTACGCGTAAATGAAATTCAAAAAAAAGGGGGGGGGGATTTAAAATTTTTAGACAAAGTGTCGCTGATAAGAACATTTTTCATCAATGATAAGAGATCTCAGTTTGATTGCTGGCAATTGATGCAGTGCAAACGTAATTAAATACTCTTCCATCTCTCGAAGTCAATAACTACATGTTCATATCTCTTTATATAATGCCATGTAAACTAAATAAATGAAGTAAATGAACATCTTCTGTGAAATAAACAACGGAGGGATCGCACAATTATTTTTTAAATCTTGAAAAACAAGATAAGGTTTAAACAAGAGAGATAAGAAAAAATTGTTTTACTCTCCTTAAAGCGAGGACCGAATGTGTTACTTGAAAACGAGTATGTTATAAATATATGAGTACTTTTTCGATCCCCTTTGTTTACTCTTATAATTTTAGAGCTTTCTTTCTTCACTCAGAACAACTAGCATGAATTCTGCTGATATATTTGAAAATGTAAATCGATTTGATACCCTTCCAATCTATCGTAACAACAACAACCACAAGAAAGCTTATGTTCGGGGATCTATAATCAGTTTTGTTGTCATAGGTGCAGGATTGATAGGGCCAAGACACGCAGAGCATATTACAAGCAGATCTGATTGTAAATTAATGGCCATCGTTGATCATTCAGCCAAGGGACCAAAAGTAGCTGCAAAATTTAATTGTTTACTTTTCACAACCTTGCAAGAACTATTTGCTCATTGTGATAACAATGATGTTCCTTTACCTGATGCAGCTATTGTGGCAACTCCAAACCATACCCATTTAGAAATGGGTGTAGGATTGGCATCTAGAGGTATCCATATCTTGATGGAAAAGCCACTTGCGTCCAATGCAACTGATTGCAAAACTTTAATCAACTATTGTGATTATGCACAAGTAAAATTATTGGTTGGTCATCACCGCAGATTTAACCCTTACATTGTCACAACCAAGGAGAATATCCCTAGAGTGGGAAGAGTAGTTGCGGTTCAAGGTACTTGGGCAACCTGTAAACCACCTTCTTATTTCTTGGAGAAGCCTTGGAGGTCAACAATTGCAAAAGGAGGCGGTGCTTTATTAATCAACTTGATTCATGATTTGGACCTATTGCAATATCTATTGGGTCCTATTGAAAAGGTATATGCTGAACTATTATCTAAGCAAAGAACGGATAGATTTGGGGAAATGGAAATCGAAGAGAATGAACTTGTTGATGAAGGTGCTGTTTTAACTTTAAGGTTCTCAAATGGATGTTGCGGGACGTTTGTTTGTTCCGATAATGTCACATCACCATTTTCATTTGAAGCTGGCACAGGTGAAAACCCAAATATTCCATTCAATAACGATATTGCGGGATTTTACCGAATCTTTGGGTCTCATGCTACTATTAGTGTGCCAGATTTGAAGATATATCACCAAAATAATGAATTTGACATGTCAATCGATGTACCTGGAGATAATAGTATGGCTAACAATGGAGATGATTCTAGAACTTGGTTAAATCCAATCCAATGTGAACAATTGAAAATGAGTCACGAGATGTTAACAAATGAAGCTATTCAAGTCAATGGTATATTGACACCAAGTCCGTCTCCTGACTATAAATCATCTCCAATTCATAGCCTCTCAATGGGAAATAAGCCAAAGCCATTTGATTTGCAATTGGATCATTTTGTCAATTTGATTACTGGTCGTGAATCTACAGTGAAATGTACAGGTGAAGATGCCTTGCGAGCTTTGCTTTGTATTGAGGCGGTTATCAATTCTATTGAAACTGGGCTTCCTCAATATGTTGATTCGGTAGAGTCGATCCAGCCGGATTTTGAATTATTAAATCGATATTTGTATAATTAAATAGAAATTGTGTTTAGAGAAATAAATATTTCAATATAAAATGTAACAAGACCTTGATGAGGAAACACATATCAGATGATTCCCGTGATTATAACCGTGCATCCTCATACAAGTTTTCATATGTATAATTAGCTCTACGACCTTGCTTATATTCATTCCAACCTCTCTTGGCTTCTTCCAAAGCATCATAACCCCAAAGGAAGTTCTGGAATACAGGGTCCGCAAATCTGTTTGGACATCCAATTTGCGGAGGTTGCTGTAACATTTTTGCATCTCTCATCAATTGGTCATTGCCGTCAGGCATGTGATAAATATGTTGACAGTTAGTAGAACCATTGACAACTTGTGTTGACCTCCACTTTCTTAAAGATTCAGTCAATTCTAACAAATCGTGAATTTGACTTTTGTTCTCAATGCGACTGAATAATCCAGTTATGACAGCAGCATCCTCGACAGCTTGAGATGCACCGCTTGCTAAATATGGTAAAGTAGCATGAGAAGCATCACCTAAGATGATACAATTGCCAGTCTTGTGTGTCCAAGTGTCTAACTCTCTGGAGTTTTGCAACCTCCACTTTCCAGTAGAATTTACCAATTTGAATAAAGTCTTTAAAGTGGGGTCCCAATCCGCGAACAATTCTAATAATTCTTCTTTGGTAGCATCTTGAACCATAACATCTTTAGGTAACGTATCAGGACATAAGACCACCACATTACATGTTTTACCACCTTGTAAGAAATATAAGACAACGTGCATTTTTGGGCCCCACCAGAAGGTAATATCTGGTCTTGTCCACAAGTGAGTCAACTCAGGATGAGCTTTCATTTCTTCAACATTAATTAATGCACGGTATGCTAAATCGCCGGTATCATAAGCCAAATCTTCTCTTCCCAAAATTAGGGAACGTAATTTAGACTTAACACCATCGTAACCAATGACAACATCACCAGAATACATCTTACCATCAATGGTAAAAACAGTTGATGTTTCAAAATGGATATTTTCAACTCTTGAATCCAAATGAACCTCAACACCGACCTCATAAGCTCTGGCTACCAATGCTTTATGATAATCTGCACGATGAACATGTAAATAATGACCGTTATATTTATCCAT
>LQMZ01000330.1:8928-25123 GCA_001655765.1 Hemisphaericaspora gorwae
AACAATAAATTGAAATCATCAACTGATCATAAATTCCCGTACTATTCTTGATTAAATAATTTTTCCAGTTTTGATGTGTCACATGATAAACCACGTGACCGGAATCATGTATGGGACTGAAAAAAATTTAGATGAGAAGAGTTTAATAGCTAATAAAAGTCCGCTATAGGAATAAGGCTTGATTAGAATTCTTCTTTAGTATACACTCAAATACAGAGTCTTTAATTAAATAAAGGAAGAGGAAATGCCACCAAAAAGAAAGGCTTCGCACGTTGCTGCGGAATCTGATGAGTCATTCCGTGAACTTTTTAAGCAAGAATATAAAGGAAAGAGTTTGACTGATGAGATCAAAACTGCTGAGGATAAGTGGAATTTACTACCTGCCTTTTTGAAGGTTAAAGGGTTAGTCAAACAGCATTTAGATTCATTTAACTATTTTGTGGACATCGATTTAAAGAAAATTATAAAAGCCAATGAACTAGTGTTGTCTGATGTTGATCCTGAATTTTATGTTAAATATTTGGACATTAGGGTTGGTCATAAATCTTCTTCAGCGCCAGGTACCAAAGAATTGATCTTGCCTCCACATGAATGTAGGTTGAGAGATTTGACCTATTCAGCTCCAATTTATGTTGATGTTGAATATACTAGAGGAAAGAAAATTATTTTGCATAGAGATTTGGAGATTGGAAGGATGCCAGTCATGTTGAGATCAAACAAATGTCTTTTGGATGGATTAGATGAAGCACAAATGGCCAGGTTTGATGAATGCCCATTGGATCCAGGAGGATATTTTGTCGTCAATGGTACCGAGAAAGTTATTCTTGTTCAAGAACAATTATCGAAGAATAGAATCATTGTTGAAGCTGATGAAAAGAAAGGTTTAGTTCAAGCATCAGTTACTTCTTCTACCCATGAACGTAAATCCAAGACTTACGTTATTACAAAAAACGATAAAATTTTCTTAAAACATAACTCCATTAGCGAAGATATCCCAATTGTTATAGTATTGAAAGCTGCAGGTATAACATCTGATTTAGAAATTTTACAGTTGGTATGTGGTAGCAATCCTGCGTATCAAGATTTATTTGTTGTGAACTTTGAAGAAGCTGCACGTTTAGAAGTCTTCACTCAACAACAAGCTTTGAATTATGTTGGTAAGAGAGTCAAGACCATCAGAAGGGCAGGTGCACCTAAATTATCCCAATTACAAGAAGGTATCGAAGCAATCTCGACTACTATTATTGCTCATTTAACTGTTTCAGATTTACAATCAAGAGAAAAGGCACTTTACATTGCTACTATGGCACGTCGTGTCGTTATGGCGATGGATAATCCAAAGATGGTCGATGATAGAGATTATGTTGGTAATAAGAGATTAGAATTAGCTGGTCAATTAATGTCGCTATTGTTTGAAGATTTGTTTAAGAAATTTAATTCTGATTTTAAATCTAATATTGACAAGATCTTAAAGAAACCAAGTAGAACATCCGAATTTGATGCATTATTGTCGATCAACATTCATTCTAACAATATTACAATGGGTTTAAACAGAGCTATTTCCACCGGTAACTGGTCCTTGAAACGTTTCAAGATGGAAAGAGCAGGTGTCACCCACGTTTTATCAAGATTATCATACATCTCCGCCTTAGGTATGATGACGCGTATTTCTTCACAATTCGAAAAATCTAGAAAAGTTTCGGGTCCTAGAGCATTGCAACCTTCTCAATTTGGTATGTTGTGTACTGCCGATACCCCAGAAGGAGAGGCTTGTGGTTTAGTTAAGAACTTGGCATTGATGACACATATTACTACTGACGACGAAGAACTACCCATTAAGAGATTATGTCATATTTTGGGATGTGAGCCAATTTTGCGTATAGATTCTGCAACTTTACACAACGAAGGAAATTATGGTGTCTATCTTAACGGTACTTTAGTTGGTACTACTAGATTCCCAGCCAGATTTGTTTCAGATTTCCGTCGTTTGAGACGAACAGGTAAGGTATCTGAATTCGTTTCCATTTACACAAATTCTCACCAGCAAGCTGTTCACATCGCCACAGATGGTGGTAGAATTTGTCGTCCACTTATTATTGTTGAAAACGATTCACCAAAAGTCACTGCTGAACATTTATTGAAATTGAAGAAAGGAGAATGGGCCTTCGATGATTTTTTACGTCATGGATTAGTTGAATATTTGGATGTCAATGAAGAGAATGATTCATTGATTGCATTATATGAGTACAGCATAAAAGAACATGTTAGTGGGACAGTTACTCATTTGGAAATTGAACCCTTTACCGTTTTAGGTGCCGTCGCCGGTTTAATTCCATATCCACATCACAACCAATCTCCAAGAAACACATATCAATGTGCGATGGGTAAGCAAGCTATTGGTGCTATAGCATATAATCAATTTAGGAGAATTGACACTTTATTATATTTTCTGGTTTATCCACAACAACCTATGGTCAAGACTAAGACTATTGAATTAATCAATTATGATAAGTTGCCAGCTGGTCAAAATGCCACTGTTGCAGTTATGTCTTATTCAGGTTACGATATTGAAGATGCCTTAGTTTTAAACAAGTCTTCTATTGACAGAGGCTTTGGTCGTTGTCAAGTTGTTCGTAAGAATACTATTCAATTAAAGAAATACCCTAACCATACTAAGGATATACTTTCAGGTATGAGAGTTGATGAAGAAGGAAATCCAATTTTCCCCCACCAGGCTTTGGGACCCGATGGTTTAGGTGAAGTTGGTGCAAGAATTGAAAATGGCCAAGTGTATGCTAATAAATGTGTTCCTACTAATGCTGGAGAATCATCATTGGGCGGACATCCTGATCAAATGGCAAGTGTTGAGAGTCACAGAGAAACTCCTGCATATTATAAAGGTCCAGAACCATCCTATGTGGATCAAGTTATGATGTCTGTTAGTGATAACGATCAAGCTTTGATTAAGGTTTTACTTAGACAAACCAGAAGACCAGAATTGGGTGATAAGTTTTCGTCGAGACACGGTCAAAAGGGTGTTTGTGGTATAATTGTTCAACAAGAGGACTTACCATTTAATGACCAAGGTATCTCTCCGGATATTATTATGAATCCCCATGGTTTCCCATCTCGTATGACAGTAGGTAAGATGATTGAATTGATTTCTGGGAAAGCAGGTGTTTTAAATGGAAGTTTGGAATATGGTACGTGTTTCGGAGGTTCTAAATTGGAAGATATGTCAAAAATTTTGGTTGAAAAGGGGTTCTCATATTCAGGAAAGGATATGTTATATTCTGGTATTACTGGTGAGTGTTTACAAGCCTATATTTTCTTTGGTCCAATTTATTATCAAAAATTGAAGCATATGGTTTTGGATAAAATGCACGCAAGAGCAAGAGGGCCAAGAGCAGTATTAACCAGACAACCAACCGAAGGTAGATCAAGAGATGGTGGTTTGAGATTGGGAGAAATGGAAAGAGATTGTGTTATCGCATATGGTGCGTCTCAATTGTTATTGGAAAGATTAATGATATCATCTGATGCATTTGAAGTTGATATTTGTAATAAATGTGGGTTAATGGGTTACAATTCTTGGTGTACCACTTGTAAGAGTTCAGAAAATGTGATTAAGATGACTATCCCTTATGCTGCTAAGTTATTATTCCAAGAGTTATTATCAATGAACATTGCACCAAGATTAAAGTTGGGAGATGTCTTTTAACCTTTTTATGTATTATAATTATTATAGAAGTTATTAAATAACACAAATTAGTTCACATTAAAAGTAAAAAATCCATATAATTAAACTCTTCATTTGCAATCACAAGATGCTTATAATAAGAAAATAAGATCATTACTTTTCCTAAATAGGAAACACCATCACGTGACCAAGTTTATCCCCAATTTTGTAACTTTTCTCTTTTGTTCCTTTTTTTTTTTATCTTGCATTCGCTTTTTAACAAACACAACTCTCTTTTACAAAAAGGTCAACAGGTTTTTTAACCATCTTTATATCTATTGTTCCGACTGTTTTTGATTAGTCATTTGTTACCCTTTGTTTTGCTATTTATCAAAAATAAGCTAAGTAAATAGCTTATATGCATTGGAAGGAGAAATGAATTCACCTTCGTTTCAGAATGTTAGGATGACCACACCACTGCAAAATCAACAGCGGCGGCGACCAACAAGGTCAATCTTCCAACCAAAAATCATATTCCTTTGTTCTATCATATTGATGTGTTTTTATTTTATCAATCAAAAATTTTCCACACACCTTGATTTAGATGATGCTTTATATTTGACAAGAAATTCTATTAAGGAATTTAGAGAAAATCATTTCACCAACGGAAGTTATCGTCCAAGAAGAAGGACACTCAGAAATGAATTAAATAGTGATTCTGAGATACTTGAAAGTGACATAGATTATCCGTTAAATAATGTGGTGAATTCCTTCTTCCCTATTGATGCAATAATCACTTATAATAGGACGTTACCTAATGACCCAAGTGGTAATATCACTACACATGAATTCGTCACGAGATACGCATCATTCAGTCCAATATTAAATTATAATATGATTAGCAACTATAGGATTTTACCAAATAACGCATGCTCCGAAGTTTCTTTTGAGGACCCTGAAGAATTGGAAGGATTCAAAAATAAAACAATTATCGTTCTCAGAGGGGATTGCACATTTGTTGATAAAGTAAGCAACGTCCTTGAGTCAAACTTGGCACCCAGAAGTATCATAATTGCTAATGATGAACCTTATAGAGGTCTTATAACAATGTTCTCCAACAACTTCAACCAAGATGGATCCTTGAGAATTCCAATTCTTTTTATGACCAACGAGGATTATAGAACATTGTCAGATATCGAAGCGGAAGAAATACCTATAGAAACCAGAACCGCTTATATAGGTAGCTGGGTAAGTATTATATTATCAATGGTCTTGTCTCCACCTTTATTGATAATATTCTTTTATTCCATGATTGTTTGCGGACAAAAAATAAGGAAAAGACAAATAAACATACAAAATGCCAAAATGGTAAAGCAATTGCCAATATACGTATTCAATATAGATCATTTAATTCTCGCCCAGTTTTTCCAGAAATATTTAAAGGTTACTGGCCAAACAAATATGGTACCAAGAGATAGTGAGGTATCCGATTTGTACGAATCTCCGAAGGGGTCACGAAATGGGTCGGCAGCATCAATTCATAAAATCACGGTTGGGGGAATAGATGTAAGAACATCAAAGGATTCATTGCATGTCCTAACAGCTCCAGATGATTTCTATCCGGCATATAAATGCTCGATATGTCTAGAAAGATACATCCCCTTGAAATCAAAAGTCTTGGTTTTAGAGTGTAAGCACTTTTTCCACGAGAAATGTTTATCTAACTGGTTGATTAATTTTAGAAGAAGCTGTCCATTATGTAATTCAACACTTACAAAGCCAAACTGTACTTATTTACTAAATGATGAAAATGGGATGATTGATTATGGTAGTACAAATGATTTAGAAGTAGGAAGCTCGATACCATTTTTTGATCCTTCTCCGTCACAAGAAGAGAGTATTCAAACAGGTGAACTGAGTGACGCCGATTATCCGATAGCAACTTCTTCTCTTGGAGGTAATGATTTTGGATCAGAGAATGAACGAAATGAAGTGAGCGGTTACTTTGTTGAACGCGACATTACTGATCCTCCCATAGTCATATTGCCTGATAGTACACTAAGTGCAACTACTGAAGAATCATTTGTCACAGCACAAGAGGCAACTCCTCCTCAACTGGCCAGCCGACCAACAACATCCGCCCATCACTCGTATTTGATTTCAAGACCACTGCAGATCCTAAGTCAGTTTTCGAGGGAAGATGACGCTGATTCGAGGTTAGACCTAAGTATAAGTATCGACTCCGGAGAAATTGAACACGAGGTGCAACGTGACAATCCTGATTCTGTTCACTCAAATGCGTCAACAGCAATGGTCCACCGTAATACTGATGACGATGACGCTTCAACATTAGAAAACTTGGTAACTGATCTGTCTGTGCATGATTGAGTTTTACGATGGGAATTATTCGAAGGGTAAAGGCATTTTATTTCTTTTAGTGGTCATTTTTTTAATAGGTATTCTTAGGTTTCAACGATTTATTTCATGGTTTCTTTTTGTTCGCAACATATTCGAGTTCAATGAGGATATTGATGCTGTTGAAGTAGTATGCATTTACTAAGTCAACGAAATTTGCGATTTCTAGTACTTGACCTGTGTATTATAATATTGGCTGAGCTTTTGGTGTAAATTCGAAAATAGGCGGGCAAGACTAGATCTAAACATCCGATCTGTCCCCGCTTCGAGTTTAACCTGTTTCTGAAAAAATATTTTATTTTTCTCAAGCATGCAGATCCTAAACGGATTTTAGCGAAGAATTGATTCTTCGTTCCAAGCCACATACGAGGAATGAGGTGTTTAGAAAAGGGTTCACATATAGTCTGGCAGGTCCCAAGTAATTTCCTAGACCCAAGAGCTGCCTCTGCCCCGCACTACCTCCGCACAGAATACTCTAACTAACATATAGTAACTACAATTCACGTCATACTACAACTAATTCGGATCATTGCCGTTGTGGTGAGACGATTGGATACCCTGTATTCATTAGTGTTTGAATAATATATACTGCGTATGATGTTTGGCTCATTTCAGGTAATAGAGGAAACTGATCTTCAAGACTCTATCAAAGAATGTTGGCACCTTCTCTGTTAGAACTTGATTTCGGTTCCTACTTTCCTCGATTCCTTAAGTTTACAAATTTAAATACCTTAGCCTAAAAAGAAATACTGTCTGAAGTTGCGGTGAATGCATATCTGCCTTTCAATTATCTGTGGGTCTAATCTCCCACTCATTCTAAATAATAGAACATTAAAACCCGGAAATTTCCGGAATTAGGAAAAATGGTCACGTGACCATATAAAACTCCAAATTTTTTTTTTGGTTTGTTCATTACATTTGTCTTTGATTGAAGTAACACATTACTATATAACCTACTATCTCTGGGTAGTACTTAAAAGATAATTTCAGTACATCTGTTCGGGCTATACAAGTCACTGAAGGCTTAGAACTAAATTCGTCAATATCGCTTGTCTATATAACAAGTGTTTATTTAGCAACAACAAACAGACGATCTATTAACCAGAGAACTAAACAATAACAATGTCGGACCAACTGCAACAGGAACAAGTACCACCTCTGGAGCAAGGAACTTCGGAAAGCCCAATCTATGAAGAGATACAAAAGAATGCAGGAGACATCAACGAATCAACACCATCGGATAGTGAATCCGGCACCAAATCCGGAAGGGGTTCGCGAAGAAGGAAGAAGAAGGTTGAGATTGCCTGTGTTTATTGCCGCCGTTCCCATATGATTTGTGACGAGTCCAGACCCTGTCTGAGATGTATAAAGCGAGGAATAGGCCATCTTTGTTACGACGAACCTTCTAATACCAGACAACGAAAGAAAGCTGCCGCTTTGAGAAAAACTCAGAGCGAAGGGGTTCCAATGGATTTATCAAGTCATCAACCACTGGCGATCCCTTTACAATCAATGGGGACTTTGCCAGTAAGAGGACCCCAAGGTGATATCAAAATTGAACAGATAAATCAAGAAATTCAATATGTTCAACAACACCAACCATTACCAGGACCTCCGCAACCTCAGCAACTTCATCACCAACAACAACAACAACATCGTCAACAGCAACATCGTCAACAATCTCATCGTCACAAACAAAATGAACAACCGGAACAGCAACCATTACCACAACCCCAGCAATATCAACCGTCACTCCAGCCAAAGACTATACAAAACTCGGTCCTTTCTCAGACAATGCCATATAATCAAGAACCGTTCTTTTATTCTGAACATGCAGGAAGCGAGTTCAGTTCATTGAATGACTTTTTATCCATGATTGACGATCCCGAACTAGTTCAAGGAGCATTGACGGATGATCCGAACGCAATGTTGAACTTCGCAGTCGGAGCTAATAACAACACCAACAACCAACAACAAACCAACTTTAATGAACCAATCACTGGAAGCAACAGTTTGACCAATCTTCAGGGCTTAGGGTTCTCACCGAATCCAAACTTATTCTCAACCTCTTTCCCGCCCGAAGATACCCCTCAACAACAACAGCAGCCTCAGCTTCAGAATCATAATCAGAACCATTCTCTCCAACAATCACGAAACCATAGTTTTTCTTCGAGACCCGGTCAAAATGCTGAACAGCCAGTCATATCAGACTCTGCTAGGGACAAATTTTTCCTCACTGCTGCTGATCCAACAACCGAGATCTCTCCAGAAGAAAGATTGAAACAAGTTATCAAGGCAAAGCTAGAGGCTGGCTTATTGCAACCATATAACTATGCCAAAGGATATGCGAGATTACAGAATTATATGGATAATTATATGAACATATCTAGTAGGCAGAGAATTCTAAAACCGTTATCGATTTTCCGTCCTGCTTTTAGGGCCATCGCAAGAACTCTAAAGGATGTCGATTTAGTGCTCGTCGAAGAAAGTTTTGAAAGAATGTTGTTGGATTATGATAGAGTGTTTACCTCGATGGCAATTCCTGCCTGCTTATGGAGACGTACTGGTGAGATTTATAGGGGCAATAAAGAATTTGCATCCCTTGTAGGTGTTACTGCGGATGATTTGAAAGATGGGAAATTGGCGATTTATGAATTGATGAGCGAAGAAAGTGCTGTGAACTTTTGGGAGAAATATGGAGCTATTGCCTTCGATAAAGGTCAAAAGGCAGTTTTGACCAGCTGTAATTTGAGAACAAAAGACGGGATCAAGAGAAAGAGTTGTTGTTTCAGCTTCACCATTAGAAGAGACAGATACAATATCCCAAGTTGTATCGTAGGAAACTTCATCCCAATTGATCCTTGATATATTCTTTATATTTATATGTATTATTAAACTAGTATAATAGAGTTCGTTGCTCATTCTATGTAATCTAATCTTCGTCTTCGGATTGTTCTTCTTCCTCATCTTCAATTGCATCGATCTCTATATCAGAGTCATTTTCTTCATCAGCTTTTCTCTTCTTTTCCTTCTCTTCCTCTTCCAAAGTTTCTCTTAAGATTCTCAATTTTTCTTCCTTTATTTGTCTTTGAACAATGACATACTGGCCCAATGGAGTCTTTTCCCAGTCAAAATCTTTTAAGAATAGTTGAACTTCAGTCTTGTTGGAAGGACCGTATTCGACATTGGATCTCTTACTTGTAATGAAGGTAGCATTAGCGTTCAATTTTTCAACCAATTGCAGCAATTGCTTGTTAAATTTAGCATTTTTAGATTTCTTGGTAAATCTTCTCAATGACAATACAGCGGGAGTAACTAACTCAGGGAAGGCAATACTCTTCGCATAAAGACCAAAGAATTCGCTAGTTAATTCCAAGAATTGTTCACATAAACCATCTTGGTAAACTCTGGTACCTAAATATGCTTGATTGACCTTAATATTGTGATCGAAATCGACTGCTTGTAAGTTGGAATTTTTTGGTGATTTGGTCATGGCGGTAGAAGTCAAAATTTCTGAAATCAACGGGAAAATAGGAATGAAAACACCAGTAGATTGGGATAATCTGAGCAATGATCTGATCAAATAGAATCTCAATGGGAAGAATTGAGCAGTAGGGATTAATCTTATAGCTCCCAAAGTGACTTGAACTAAAGGATAAATTAACTGTCTTAATGGGGATTCTTTAGATTTGTGGTTCATAAGTTCCTTTTCTGGATTGCAGTGTTGGGATAAAACTCTAGACCAAAAATCCAATGAATGACAATATTGCCAATTATATATAGTCTTGTATCCCTCCTTAGAATTAGAGGTAGCATTGATACTATTTCTCAAATGAATAGCCGATTGTCTGACATATTCAAATCCGACTTGATAACTTAAAGATTCATCAATTCCATATAATTCCGCAGCTGAGTTCTTACAGAAGTTAATCTGCGGCATACTGTGAATATTGGTCTTTCTACAGTTTTGTAAAAATGAAGAATAAGTTAACTTTAAAATAGTCTCAAGGACTGATTTTGGGAACTCCTTTGCAACGTTGTTTAAAAACGCAAAGGTTGCAATTTGAGTGTCAGTATCTGGGGTACTTGCCCATACATCGACGATTGAAGATAATATTTCTTTTAACAATCTTCTATGCGATAAATAGTAAGGAAATACTTCAAAGACTGAGGATAAGACCAAAGCGGCGGTTTCAGTGTTGGTGATGTCCTTTAACAAAGTAATAAATGAACCGGCATGGGATTTCAATATGCTTGAAATTTGTGCCAAGTATTGATTCTTTTGAGGAATTGTTCTAACTCCTTGTGGGTTGGTCTTGTATTTGATTAACTTTTGAATTGCAAGGGGAGCCTTTTTAAGGACCAATAACATCAAAGCCGAAAATGCATTTGGATCAGTGATTGCATATTTATAATCTTCTTCATCTGATTTATTGATGTTAACAGCCGCCTTGAAAGCAATGGTGACATTCCTAATTATCTTAGGAGTAGGTTGCTTAAGTTGCTCTTCCCATTTCTTTACTGTTTGTACAGTTATCATCACTTTGGCTCCAGCTTCCTTCTTAGAAGGAGCATTTGGTTCTTCTTCTTCTTCATCGTCTCTTGCAGCAACATCATTATCATCCATTTCTTCATCATCACTTTCTTCGTCACCCATAGCTTCTAATGGATTTACACCTTCGAATCCTAATAATTCGTTATCATTTTCTTTCAAATATTTGTAAAATTCAGGATCTTGCTCTTCCAATTTTTTCATGCTTTCCTTCATGGCTTCTTCATCTTCTTCATCTTCGGAAGATTCTTCAGCATCAGATTCAACTTTCTTCTTTTTATTTTTCTTTTCCTTTGGAACTTCAAATCCACCTGCAAAGAATTCATCTACTGACATATCTTCAAAGACTTCCTTTGCCTTTCCATCTGGACGTTTTGGCTTCTCAGCTCCATCTGAAGATTTTTTTCCCTTTTTTCTAGCAGCAAATTTCTTAGTGTGTTCTTGGACTTTCTTACGTTGTTCAATGGTGTGTTTCAAATGCTTATTTTGAAACTTCCTAGTTTGTTTAGAAGTTTTCCCCATTTTGCCTTTCTTTTCCTCTCGTCTTTGGTAGGTTTATTTCAAAGAAAGACTTCCTTTTCAATATAATAAATAAAAAAATGAAAAATTTAACAATCGCGATGACTATGGCCCGCGAGAGAGAGAGATATCGCCAAAGAGGGAAAAAAAAATATAAATCGATGAGTTATTCTATATGCAGTATTCTATATAATCTCTAGTATTAAATGAACTTTACTGAATAAGCCTTATCCAACCATGAGAGTAGCTTATCATATATGATTTTGTCTGCATTGTGGTAGCTGATACTGTGATCGCTATCTGTGAAGAAGTGGACATCATAGTTCTCAACATTATTCAAATTGAGTTGGTCTACAAGCCACAACAGATTTTGAAGATGAACATTATCATCACCAGTTCCGTGCATAATGAGGAATCTCTTGATCAGTTTGAAACTTTCAATCTCATTGATCTTTCCGTATATATCATAGTTTGGATTGGTAGAAGGCTCGTTCATGTATCGTTCGGTATAAATTGAATCGTAAAATAACCAATTTGTAACTGGTGCAACCGCCATTCCATACTTGAATGTATTTCCCTTGTCATACTCTAATGTCTTTAATGTAGCAAAGCCTCCGTATGACCAACCCCAAATAGCTACCTTTTCCTTGTTTATAAACCTCTTGTTAACCGCAATATATTCCGAGACCAAGACGGATAAATCTTGAGGTTCGCAAAAACCTAATTTATTCCTGGCAAATGTCTTGAATTCCCACCCTTTGCCGCCTGTACCTCTAGGTTCTATAAAGAGTATAATAGCATCTAAAGTTGCACTCACTACTTCCAAAAATCCGATATCAAAATTTTTGAACACACTCTGGGACCCAGGTCCCCCGTATACATGAACTAAAATTGGATATTTTCTGCCTGAGTTTGGGTTGAAATTGGGTGGTAAGACTTCTTTAACACTCAACTTCACTTCATTTTTCTGGGAGTCTTTTCCTATCTTAACTTCTCTAAAAATTGTAGTTGGAAAATTGGTATTTTTCAAACTGTTCTTGGTAATATCAAAATTATTGATGGGAGGAGCTTTTAAAATAACTTCTTTCTCTATTTTCTTTGAATCGAACTCGTCTGATTTGATATAATCATGAACATCGCCAATATTTATCAACCTCTGCCAAGGTTGATTTGGACCCTTATAGAATAAACTCAAATATTGTCCATCTTGAGAAAAATTAATTTCATATACTCCATCATTCTCTTCATTTAAAATACTTATTAATTGACCATTGGACAAATCGATACCCATTAGATGTGAGTCCATCGAGCTTCTAATCGTACTTAAGAAATATACGAAATTTTCTTGGGGGTCATAAACAACTGGTGAATCAGCAATTACCTCCCAATCCAGGTTATTTGTTAATATCTTGGATGGAGATTCAGAATTTGCATTATCGAACAATGCTAATCTTACCCTTCCATCAACAACCACCTTATCTACATATTTATTTTCTCTGTTACCTTTATTATGTAGAATCGTGGGAGGGGACATTTTCTCAACCCATCCTCCATATTCTTCAGATACATTCATTGATTTGATAATTTGGATATCAGATCTGGATGGCTGGTATAGTTTTTTTGAGAGTAATGAGCTTGTTCTATCCGATTGCTTCATTAAGAAATTATCATTATCAATCCAGATACCATCATAAAGAATATAATCTTTCCCTAATGATCTATCACTATCTTTAACTTCTGTGACTGATTTGTCTCCTGGTTTGTAATTATACAAAGATATTATCGGGTTTGGAGTTCCTGGTTTTGGATACTTGATACTCGTTTTTAGTGGATATTGATTGACATTGTGAACCTTTTCCTGATTTGGTTGCTCATACAGCGTACCAATTTCCACTCCTGCTTTTACATAATAATTCAATTGCATCTCTTGCACATTAGTGTCATTAATCTTTGCAAATATGAGATTTTTTTCATCTGGTGACCACCAGATGAGTTTATCACTGCCAGTTACTTCTTCTTCATATATCCAGTCAGTCTTTCCATTTAAAACGTCAAGCGAGCCATCATTGGTTATCTGATGAACTTCATCATTTGACAAATTTTGAATAAATAAGTCTCTATTGAATCCAAACACAACATAATTCCCATTCGGTGAAAATTCAGCAAAGTGCAATTTTTCAAGCACCTCAGTCTCGGATAGTTTACTTTCATTCTCTAATTTTTCTCTATTACTTGGTGGTTGAATCGGAGTATATGTAGACGACGCTGGATTGTATAACCAATAAAGTGCAAATGACAGCTGTCTCCACTGCTCTAATTTATCAGTTATCAAAATATGAACGTTATTTAAATCCTGCACTGATTTAACTGGATTTAAAATCACGTCTTCTATTACAAAAGCGTTGTTTCTATAGTCAAATTGATTAGACTTTATCAATTGCAAATTGTACTCACTATCTATCTTTTTAATAAGTAGTTTCCCTTGTGAACTTGTCAAATAAAACCCACCACCGTCTTCATTAGACTTCGGATATTGGCTTGTAGACAACCAATTAACGTACTTCAAATATGGTGAATATTTCCCCGCTAGCATCTTCTCCATGGTCACATTCTTGAAATTTGGGTTATATTCATTTAGTGTAATATTCTGGCCACTGACCGTTACATCGGTCTTCCAGGTGAATTTTGATACAATCTGCAATGGAGATAATTGGGCATATATTATCACACCGCTTAGCCATACTATTGTACTCATCAATCCAAATATCGTACAGAACTTTCGACTAAATCCCTGGTTCTTATATCGCATATATACAGTTTGAAATGTTGGGTTATTGTTGAAATTGTCTTCGTCAGCTGAGTGTTTTGAAGTATAGTTCTCAATACCTTGAAAATACTCCGAAGATTGAGACTCGGTTGAAGCTCTGACATTTTTATCATATGATTCATGATTTCCTTCTTCCATGTCACCAACTTCCAAATCATTAAAATTTTGAGCATCAACCATTTCATATTCCTCTTCAGGCAGTGAAGGATTACGTGTTCGTGTGAACATTATATCGTTTGTCTTCTATCTTAGTTAAAATGTGAACAACTGATGTAAAAAATTTGACTGGTATGTATATCCAGACAATATTAATACACCTATACGTGTATTCTTCGTATTTATAGTATTAATCAACAATGATTATTAGCCTCGTGTACGTAGACTGAACCGTTATAAACTTATCAAACAAACAAACGGTTAACCTGTAAAAAGAAAAATAAACCAGCAATACTTTTTTGATCTCCATTAATTCTTTACAGGTTGTGATTTTCGCATCAGTCCATTCTTCCACCCCCCCCCCTTTGGCTGATAACAAGTATCGTGGAACCACTTGAGGATTCAGACAAGTTGAAATTGGCGTCCTAAAACCATCACAAGCACATATTATAATTCTTGTCAACCGAGCATAACCCAAGGACTTTTGACGAAATGAACCAGAAATATCAGAAGAGCTTGTATTCAGAAATCTTTCACCAAGCAAATGACGAATCATTCTTCAACGCCATTTTCACCACCCCCATCAATGAAGACGAACTCTTAGCTATTTTGGCTTCCAATTCAGAGGATATAATTTCATCCTCGATTTCCTCGGAACGGAAATTGGAAACTTTACAGACGATATTCATAGTTGGATTAGATGTCTTAAGTGATGCAATTAAATATCCAGACCAGACTGACCTAGTAGCTAACACAAATATCGCAATCTCCGCGTCTTCACTACGTGGATCAATTTCACAAGTGGGTACCACTTTGGGTGGCCATTTGGAATTGGACGATGAGGGCGATGATATAACTGAACTTAGTGGTAAACTGCTGAAAAATTCAAGTAGACAGATTTTAAATCAATATGATGACGGTGACGATCTAAGTACTATGAGTGGTATACCGAACCCATCAATAAATCAGAGTAATACCAGCGCATTAAGTTATACTAGCCATCTGCCAAGTATAGACAAATCAAGATCAGCAACTCCGAACGTTAATGCATTTGACCATTTAAATGAAGAATCGAGGATTGAATTGATTGTTAATATTTTAAAAGTGTTTGAAGTATTTTTCGAGAATACGATCAAGCATTCAGGAAGGATGAAGAAATCTCGTAGCTCCATTACTTTGGACAAGGTTGAATTGATTACGATTCTATTTTCAACACATAAAATGACCATAGAAACTTTATCCGATTTGTTAGCAAGAATCAAATGGTACATGGAAACATGTGTATCAGAGATCATGCATGCTGAAGAGCTGCACTTCTTGTTTCTTCCCGCGATGAAAGAATCAATTCACTTGCTTACTCAAATCTTAGGGTCAATATACATGTCAATAAAAGTACAAGATCCATCAAGTAAAGACCATGCCATCCTTAAAGGTTTATTGTACACACTTTATCAAGTAGATTTTTCTGGATTTCTAGAGTCGTTGATGAAAATTACTAGTCCTTCTGAAATAATCCAAGACGACGAGACAATAGTCTACAGAGAACCAATTGTTCGCCTATCCTCAGAAACATTACTAAAGCTATATCTCTTCCTTGGAACACTAGCCATAATTCCAAAATCCTTATTGCCAGACAAGATTGCCTCAGCTGATATTACAACAATAAAATTAGATTCTTTGAATCCATACAAGAACATTCCTCGATTCAGCAAGCAGTATGATTGGAAACAATTCAATGAAGAATTAAATATGAAGTTCTTGCCGATTTTCAGCATGGAATTTAATTATTGCTATCTGTTTCGCCCTGATTTGATGATGTCTGCTAGGGGTTCGATTTTTAAGTGGCTAAGCTTTCAAGCTGATAATTATACATCGTGTGATACGCTTTCCTTAATTGGAAATCTGTCAAATAAACATCTCACTCTTTTGGAAGGTAGAGATGAATTTTTGAAAGATTTACAAAAGGTGTATGAATCAAAAATGAGCAAATTGGTATCGTCGATCCTGCAAGATGATACGAATTTAGATTTATCTAATCTTTTGTCAG
>LQMZ01000346.1:9628-20669 GCA_001655765.1 Hemisphaericaspora gorwae
AAGGACTGCCTATTATCATCTCCCCACGTGGTTTGTTCAATTTTTATTTTTCCTGTTTGTTCTCGCAAAGTATTTTCACATTTTTCATTTTTCATATGAAAAAAAAAATGATTAACATTTTCACTTCACACGACTTCTTTCATTTTCTTTGGCTTGCTTTTTTGATACCGTTTGTCTTGTCACTAACCAGCAGGATAGGCTATTTGTTCTTATAATTTCTCGAGAGTTATGAATAATTTGTTATTGACCATTTTCCTTTTTTAACAATATTATTATTTTGATCTTCAACATCAGTGAGTTTCTCAAGGTGATGGAGTCTTTTTCTCGTATTCTATTCTCTTCTTTCCCCTGGTCAAGATAATCCCAGATTGAACATGGAAAAGCTATACAATGTTCATCCTAAGCTTCAGTATACAATGATGGTAAACCATGACAATCAAACCATCAAAATGGAATGTAAAACAGACGAAAGTGTCTGACTGGTTCTAGGTTCATCAGCATCAGGAGGTTTGTCATTCCGATCTTGTTTTACCTAATTAGGCAATATAAATTAGATTTGACATTATTTTTTTTTCACTTGTTTCTGTTATAAATTTACACAAAATCAACAAAGAACAGACGTTCCACGTGGATGATTTGATTCCCGTTTATTCATTCGTGGTCCCTTTCCTTTTGCGCGTATACGATAGTTATGTGTCGATGTTCGTCTTATGACTAAATTCCACATCTATAAATTATCATCAATAATTAAACGGGACGACCGTTTCATTGAAGGAGCCGGGCCGTTTTTCAGTTACACAACTTTTAGTTGCAACTTAAATTATAGTCAGCTTATAAACGAATACCAATCTTTCATATCAGGATCCCCCAAATCAAATTTATGATCGAATTTGATTATACCGTTCTGTGACTTTAGTTTCATGACACAAAAAGAGTTTTTTTTTTTCACCTATATGCATTTCCTCCGGAACCAGCTACCTGTGACACACCTTCCCGTTCTCCACATAGTATGTATCTATGTAACATACATTGCTGTTGTAGCAACGGTTTGCCATGTCCTCTCTAATAACCCAGACAACACTATCTACCGGATAGACCAGCCTTACGATATATTTTTCATTAGTTTCTATTTCCGGAATGTTCATATTCGGTGAGAATTTTGCAGTTCCCGATCCTATAAATAAATCTTGTTCATGCCAACAACCAACAACCAGGCAAGAAAAGAGACTTTTTTTTTTTTTTCAGTTCATTCTCGTATTACAGCAGGGATCTGCGGAAAGCGGTACGCGGAGCTACGGAGACAAGCCGGCTTCATGACGAATTTTATTTCTTTTTCTCAAGATTTGCTACAGTTCAAACAGATCTGTTTATTTTCTTTGCTGGTGCAGGTACCGATTCGCTACAATTTCTTTTTTTGGTAATTACAAGAAGAAAATTATCTACACTTCCCGATAGGTAAACATGCAATTCATATCACATATAATATAGATCATACTCCCCTGACATATGTACTTATGCAAAGGAAACTATAAGCGACTTCTTCTTGCACTGTTACTAAGTCATTTATCTGAAACCTTAAGTTTCTTATCAGCTTTACAGGGGTGATTTCTACAGCAAGTTGCATGTATGTAATTGTACCTCAACCCTAGTAATAGAGCTAATAACAACAGTAGTGAATCACTAGGTAACTTACTTGGTAACAAATACATGTTGCAGGAATAAAAAACCTCTTGAAGATCAAATTAAATCATTTGAAGAATGTTTCCTGCAACTGGTATATTACTTATCGCATTCCCGAGGTTTCTCTTTAGAGAAACTTATACACCATAGCTTCACCTGTTGAGTTTTCAACAAGACGCAGTCTTTCTACAGACTATAATCTATAAAAGGAAACCATGTTGCGATTTCGTAAAAGTTGTATATTTTTTTTTTCAGTGGTTGCAAAACCGCCACCTCCCCCCCTCCCCACTAGCATATAAAACTATCTACCAAAGTAAATCGTTACCTCTTTGTTACACCAACGGAAACAAGGATATGTAATCTGTATATGAAAGTATACAGTCCCAGATACATAATATTACTGATAATACTAACAGATTTTCATTGAACTTGTCATTACATAGCTACCGAAGTTCGGATGAACTAGCTGGAGCTTCCCACATTCTAAGTTGATTACTTTTGCATGCTTCTTCGAAAATGGTTCGCCTATTGTTAGTCATAGTTCACTTAGTAGTGGGTTTGTTTTGTACATATGATATCTGAAACGTCAAGATGAACAATCACCCTATCTCGTATTGCCATAGCTAGGTCGACAGTTACGACACTCCATTCCCTAGGTGTTCTTCCTATGCTGTAGCAACGAATACCATAGTCAGCCCGCAGTGCGTTAAAACAGGGTTTTTGTTTGCCACCTAGAGGAATTACATCATTTAGGTTCCCTTGGCGATGGTGATGGAGACCTATATTGGTTGGTTTGTTCAACTTGTCTTGCCAAGTCAGACAGACCACTCTCATCTGTAGCGACAGTCACAACAACTCCTGACTCTTTTCATTTGTAGTATATAAACCTGGTTATCCAATTTTATATGAGAATTTGAAAGGAATAATTTCCTTCCCTTAACTTCTTTTGATCATCCATTAACCAATGCTTTCGCATTCGAAATGTTGGTTCTCTTCGGTCAAAGGGCACAAACGAGTTGACTGTGTCAACTCAATGTGAATCTCAGATTCTTTCTCTTGGCGGGTTGACAACTCTCCCTTCCAAGTAAAAGGTATCCCCACTTGATAAGGTCAATACAAGGTTGTTGTACAACATTTACGGAAGATTACGTAATCTAGGCATATTCTTACAAAAAAAAAAGTTATAACTAAAAAAAAAAACTTACAACCAAATGGTTTTAAACATTTTACAACCAAACAACAAAAACTTTAAAATCAATCCCTTTGGAATTCTTACATTGCACCAACACAAACTCACCCACCCCCTTAATCAGATGACAGGAAAAGAGAAAAACAGTAGTAGTAGTAAAACCAATAGTAACAACGATGATGCAGATAGTCTACCTTCCAACAAGCCATTGAACAATTCTTCAGTTGCCTCTGGTTCAACATCATCGATATCATCGTCTTCATTCACATCGCACAAGATCAATAAATCATCTCGAAATAATGACACAACGTCCAATATAATGGCAAGCTTTAGTCATGGCACTCGTTCAATTTCTCCATCTGGATCTTCAAGTGGTAGACTTAAGAAATTAACCAGTGTTAATGCACCACCGCTACCACTAACAACAACAACAACCAAACATGCAACATTAGCAACTTCTTCCAAGTCCCATTTAAATAACCCATCAATTTCTTCTTCTTCAATGAATGTAAATAATAGTATCAGTTCAAATACCGGAAGTAGTCAAACAAACACCACATCGGGAACAAGATCTCGATCGCGTTCAATCACACAACCACATTCTGTCCATAACCAGTATTTAGCGCAGGAGAAGGCATATTTGCGTAAAATACGGAATCAATTGGTTGACGATTACTATACTAAAGGTATAAGCGGAGCCAACGAGTATATCAAGGACTTGTCAGATGATGACAGACACATGAAAGATAATGACATTTATGATGATGATGATGATGATAATGAATATGACGATGAAGAGGAGGAGGAGGAGGATGAAGTAGAATATTCCCCCTCGAATGAGAAATTGAGTGACAGTAAGGCAAGTTTGTTAGTTGATATGGATGATAATGATAAATACCAAATTGATTATTCCTTAGCACTTTCCCTCATGAAGAATTCAAATATATCGAACAACAAGAAGAAATTATCAAGATTAACCAAAGATGACACCGATGACCCTGCTGTTATTGAAAGATTGGAATGGCAATCCATGTTAACTTCAGTTTTGACTGGGGATGTGGTTCGTTCGGAAAAGACCAAGATTATAAATAATAGCAATCCAGAAAATTCACAAGAATCATACATACATACAACATTCAAAGATAGTCTTTGGTTCGGAATCAATGGGAAGTTATTCAATCGTACAGAAGACGACCAGAGAAAGATTGTAGCTTATAGAAGAACAAAAGTCGATCAATCGATTGAAGATATAATGAAATTTGAAATCAACTATGAAAACCCAGTACGACCCCAAGTTGAAGACATTCTAGATCGTTATGACCAAGCTTGTTCATTATGGAAAACTTTGGAAGACATGAGAAATGATAAACCTATTTGTGGAAGTTTGGAATTTCAAAATAGAGTAGATGCATTGACTGCATGGCTCTCAATTACCGATGCCATTGCACGAGAAACTGATTCCTTGAAGTTATGGATTGGAAATGATGAGTTGGATATAACAAAGGGCCCCGAGGTTACCAACGGTGGTGGTGGTGGCAGTGATGGTGGCGGTGATAATAGTAGTAGTAACAACAAGGTTAAGAGACTATTTGACGAAGATAGTAAATCGCTCGCGGAAAGGTTGATGAAGGAAAAGGATGTACATACTATTTTCAGGAAACGTATTTTTAAACCATTATCACCCTGGATGATAAAGTCAAAAGATACCTATATCAGACTCAGTGCGATTTTTGAAACTATGAAACTACCTGATTATTTAAACGATTTGATTCAAATATGTATTATCCCCATGAAATTAATTAAAGAAATTATTAATGTTCGTCTCAGTTATGCCATGAAACTTCAAAATCCTACTTTAATGATGATTGATCAAATGATTGACGATTTCAAATCTTACATAACAATTGCATTGGAAGTTAAACAGGGAATCCTGGACTACATCAAGGCCGACGAGCAGAGTAATTGGATTCTTAATGATTTATTTGATAATGAAATAACCGATTTCGACACGGTGGTATTGCAATCAGTGAAATATTTCCTTGTATTGTTAAATAGAAAGTTATTGGACAGTTCCAGATCACCTACCAATTTCAGAACATTCAAGGAACCTGACGAATTGGAAGATGCATGGGAATTCTTAAGGTCGTTAGGATATGTAATAGATGGAGGAAGTGTCGTTGTAGCTGAACAGATTACGTTACTTACCCTGAAGTTAATCCATAGGCTATTGGCATATTTTAATAATCAAATACGATCACCTCCAACTACAAACGGATCACAGGATTTAATGAGATGGTATAGTTCAACCACTGAGAATTTTGGACAATTAAGAAGAAAATTGGCTAGATTTACTGGAGGAATCTCGAGAGACTTTACAAATTCATTAGTGTTTGAAATTCCCAACCATCCACATAATAATACCAAGAACTTGTTGGATATATTGAAATTAAGTAATCATTTCTTGGTGTACACAGGAACCTTGGAAGCTCAAGGGACTTATTTCTTTGCTAGCCCGGACTTATTGGGCCAGGAACCAGAAATCTTGAAGCTTATAAATGGATCATATATTGGATTGAATAATAAAAAGCCTCAAGATTTTTCAAATTTATTGAACTTGAGCAATACTGATTCGGAAAATACAATAATGGAAAGCAGTATTGATGATGAACGGTTTGAATTCAATGACTATTCATACGTAGTGGCATTATGTCCTTTGAAACCTATTGTTTGGGAAGGTCCAGTTATGAATATCACTATTGATTCAGTTCCTATTACAGACGTGAAAAATGGTCAATTATTACTTATTACCAGATTACCTTATTTTGAATTACATATTATCCGTGATCACTTTTTAGATCTTGTGAATGAAGTGTTTATGATTTCAGGAGGAATGAAACCTATTGAGCAAAGATGTTCATTGGCAAAAGTACATCATGAATTGACAAGAACAAACAAGACATTTTTTAAAATGGGATTAGCAGTTTTGGATTCTGTAAAGATCGTTAAGGAAAAAGTCAAGAAATTGAACCCAAGACAAGGAGAATATCATACTTTAATCAATAATTTATTCATTTATGCTCGAGATTATGGAAAAAACACCGTACGTAATTTAGATTCAGTTCGGAAATCTACTATAATCATGAAGTTGATTCAGCTTTCCATCGATTGGGTTAGTTTCATTTGCGATGATTGTATACCTACTGATCGAAAGACATTCAGATGGTGTGTGCTTGCATTGGAATTTGCCATGGATATGACCAGAGGGTTTAATGTATTGGTATTGAGTGAATCACAATTTTATAAATTGAAATCCAAAGTAGCTAGATGTATGTCATTATTAATTTCTCATTTCGATATCATGGGAGCAAGATCTAGTGAAGCGGAAAAGAATAAATTATTGAAATGGACAAATCAAAGATATCAACAAGGTATTGAAAATTCAGAAAATGATGCGTATATTGAAAAGGTATACCATGAAGAAGTCATGTCCCATATTGAAGAGATTGAAGAGTATAGACGGGAGTTACAGGAACAATTACTGTCAGTTGGTAGAGTTTTGGACGTTACTGATCTGGAATATCAATTTGTAACCTTATTAGCTTCATCATTCTCAAGCGTTTCAATAAGATGGCAAAAGGGTAGGTTTATTGGTGGTGGAACTTTTGGACAAGTGTTTTCCGCGATTAATTTAGATACCGGAGGTGTCATGGCGGTTAAAGAGATCAGATTCCACGACTCTCAATCCATCAAGAACATAGTGCCTTCAATCAAAGAGGAAATGAACGTGCTAGAAATCCTAAACCATCCTAACGTTGTGCAATATTTTGGTGTTGAAGTACATCGTGATAAGGTTTATATCTTTATGGAATATTGTGAAGGCGGATCACTTTCTGGATTATTGACACATGGAAGAATTGAAGACGAAATGGTAATTCAAGTTTACACATTACAGATGTTAGAAGGGTTGGCATATTTACATCAATCAGGAGTGGTACATCGTGATATTAAACCTGAAAATATTTTACTTGATCATAATGGTGTAATCAAGTTTGTTGATTTTGGTGCTGCCAAAGTCATTGCCAATAGTGGACGTACAAGAGGAGGAGCAACTATGGCAACCAAATCGATTCGGTCAGTTAGTGACCACGCTCAACATGATAACAATCCGAATAATAACAATAACAATAACAGTAACAGTACCAATAACAATCACCTCAATTCGATGACGGGTACTCCAATGTATATGTCTCCAGAGGCAATCACCGGAACGACTTCTCCGGCTCTTGATCGTAGTGGAGTGGTTGATATCTGGTCATTGGGATGCTGTGTGTTGGAGATGGCTACCGGCAGAAGACCCTGGGCTAACTTGGATAACGAGTGGGCCATTATGTATCATATTGCGGCTGGTCATAAACCACCATTACCTTCTCCTGAACAATTGAGTGAGGCTGGAAGGAAGTTCGTTTCAAGATGTTTGGAACATGATCCTGTCAAGAGGCCAAGTTCTGTTGAATTGTTGAGTGATCCATGGATGGTTTCAATTAGACAACTTGCATTTGGAACTGGCACTTCAGAAGTCCTGGGTAGTACGCCATCGTCTGAATCCGGTGGATTTTTAGAAACATGAAATACTTATAGAGCAGAATATTTTACTTTTAATATACTTTGACACAATGATATGTATTAGTTTTAAATGATGATTTCGTTAAATTTCTGTATATTTACAATTTATAGTCGTATGTACATGAATAATGACCTTTCCTTTCTATTTCAATTCTTGTTTAAAGTATTCCTTAATTTCATCAACAACATCACCCTTGATATTCACATAACCTGCTTCTGGATGAACTTTTGTGAATATTAATGATGGGTTGAATGCTAATAAATCTTGTTTAAATTGCAAAACATCACCTCTTATTCTCTTGATTTCAGTTTGTATCTTTGTGTTCTGAACCTTCTTATAAACGGGCCAGTGCTTGAGCTTTGTTTTAGGGATATAGTAGTTCTTAACACCAAACCCGTTGTTTGGTAAATCAGTATATGCGATAGATGACATTGATGGAATTTGGTAGATTGGATCAACTACTACTTTTCTAATATCCGATTTACGGACAGTAATAAGTACTCTTGATGAAGGTCTCATACTGTGGGTTTTCTGGTAAGTTGGTCTGTTGGGTCTTCGTTGGTTGGCTTTGTTAATGGAATTTATTCATTTGAGCAAAATGAAAAAAATTTTTATTACAGAGAAATGTCGCACATTTAAAACCACGACATTATCAAATGTCGCCAAGTTGCAAATCAATTTTGATATAAAGTAAAATTTATTACAGTCTATCTCCCAAAGTTATATAATCTATAAAGAATGAACTTTCAAATGACGCGTATATTCCGTCTTTTTATCGAACACTTTCCCGCACACCTCACATTCAAAGTTCTTGGAGTGGATTTTCATATGTTTCGTTAAATTTGAACTCTCACTGAAACGTTTGCCACAACCTGGCCATTTACAAACCAATGGTTTCTCGCCGGTATGCACTCTATTATGAATAGACAAGGAAGAGCTAGTTGCAAATCTCTTATCACAGATGGGACATTTGAAAGGCTTTTCTCCCGAATGTATTCTCATGTGTTGTTCCAACATTGCCTCAACCGCAAAGCAAGATCCACAAATCGAACACTTGTATGGCTTGTATTGAGTATGAACATGTATATGACGCAATAATTTCTGTTTTTGGTTAAATACTTTGCCATCATGTCTTTCACACCCGACCCAATTACAGTGATATGCAGATTTTCCTGATCCTACATGGTGATTAATCAAATGTTCTTGTAAATCACCTGCCGAGTCATGGGTTTTGTTACATGTGATATAGTTTCCATCTGAATCGACTCCTACTTCCCACATACATCTGAATTCCGGATCATGGGGGATATCAATCCTATTTCTTGAGCACCGGTGAGATTTCTTTGGCAATATCTTTATGGAGGTGATTTTGACATTGGATGATGCAGGAGGTTGGTTAACTGGGACAGGCCCATTGAAATTACATTGTGGTGATGATACCGTAGAACCCGTTGACACAGGAGTTATTACAATCTGCTGCTGGTGATCGTTTCCTTTCATCTTCTCATTGAAATATGGTTGCAAATTCCCATTTCTTGATGATGCAGAAGTGGTTTGTTCCTTATGCGAATTTATATGTTCCACCAAGGCTTTAAAATCATTATTCATAAAATTACAATCATTCCATTCACATTGATACTCTGTATTACTATGCGACGATGGATTCTGGTCATGTACTACATGCTCACCAAGTACATGGTTAAGAAATGATTCATCGTCAACCTTTTTGAAGCATTTTTCCCATTGACACGAGTATTCATGATTAGAACCATCGGTATACGATGGGGTTGATTGAAAGTGGTTTGTTGTGGTACGATTACTTGTTGTATTATTACTGAGAAACGGAGAAACTTCTGGAATAGTCGAGGTAGTGGCTGGCGAGGCAATGTTGTTCATTAACTGGTTGAAATTATTAAACTGTATAACAAAATCAAAATCTGACATCATTGTCTCTTCAGTTGGTGTAGAATTGTCACTTCCTGGTATAGTTGTATGGAAGCATGATTGATGGAAACGGTGATTGCTTGAGGATTCGTCAGAATCTTCAGGATGGCATTCATGAGGGAAATGGATTTCAAAGTTGCTTGAATCCAATCTCCTTTTCTTCAGCGGTGGTTGTTGTTGCTGTTGTTCTGGGTCCTGATTGGGTTGGAACTGAGTTAAGCTACTTATTAAATCCTCAAAAATAGGTTGTTTTGATAGTTGAGGATCACAAAGGTGATTTTTGTCATGTTCAACTGGAGCAATGCTACAACATTTAGACTCACTCGAAGTCGAACAGGTAGAGTCATCACAATTTATTTCATGCCCTGTGTTAGATGTTGAAACATCTGGACAAATAGGATCATCACAACATTCATCAATATATTTGTAGGAGTCAGATTCACACTTGATATCTGTACAGCAAATCTCATCAAATTTGCCCTTGTTGCTATTGATGATTTCTTCTTTACACAAATCTATTTGTCCACAACAATCGTCCTCATAACTTCTTGTATTGCCATCACAGTTCAAGAAGAAACAATCATCGAGTTCATCACATAAAACATCTTTACAGAATGATAAATCATCTAACTGTGAGCAAGATGGATCTTGTATGTTATTATTCGGAAGGGGTTGAATTTTGTCGTGGTCATGATTATGAATGTGTCCATGAATATGTGTGTGGTCTTTATGTTTATGTATATGTCCATGGACATATCCATGTGTTAATATAGCTGCATCAACATTCTCTGGTATCTTTTCTTTCCATAGTTCCAGGGATGGGATTGGTGAATTTTTGTTGGTCTCAGGATGCTGATTGGTTATCCGCAGACCCTGATCAGATATAACCTGGGTAAAACTATTACTATCGAATAGATTATGCATTGCGTGTCTATTGAAAAATGCTGCTCAGATGTAGTTATTCTTTACTGCTCTCTGATGAATTTCAAGTTTCTGTTTTGAAGATGGAATAATTGAAGAATTTTCCAATTTCTAAATGACAAATAAAAGAAACATGAAACTAATAAAAAGGGGAATCGCTTGAAGTTTCTGAATGTACGTTTAACGTTCGTTAGCACTTGCTGAGGATTATTGTTGAAAATGTATTGTTTGCGCTTTTAGAGTTAAGGTTGCAAATTACCTTGGTAGTTATAGGTTTTGTGAGTGCCGTTGAAATAAAAAATAGAATCCATGGAATGATGACATTAATTAATTGCACGTGACACATTTTCCCCCCTATAAACCTCTAGACCTTTTCTCAACTAAAAGTTTCTTTCACTATCTTGGCAAGGCATCCCTTTAGTTCCTACTTGTTTCTTTTCCTTACAAGTCTTTACAATAGTTTATAAGAGCTTTTTGTTTCATTACTCTCAACTTCACAAAAAAATACACCACTGACTAGTCTCAACTAACATTTACGGATGGACTGTCCAGGCGCTTTGAGCGGATGTATATGTGCGGATAACATCTATTTCATGTCTAACTACGACTGTGGCATCACGTCATTGAGGTCGATGTATAGAGTGAGGGAAAAACGTTTCACTTTTATAAGAGGAATGTAAGAG
>LQMZ01000355.1:0-10696 GCA_001655765.1 Hemisphaericaspora gorwae
TAGTTGCAAATTTCTTCTAAATATTATATATTATTTCATTCTTCACCACATTGCACGACCCGCACGAATGGTTTTTTTTTCTACTTTGAAAGTAAGAGTTTCAGATTGAAGAGGTATACAGAACACCAGAGTACAACAGGGTAAAGAGAAACATTTTTAACAGTAGCATGTCCGAATTTAACAAAACCGACCCATCTAAATTTTTAAGTGATATAATTGGAAGCTCCGTAGTCGTGAAACTTCAGAATGGTGTGGAATATCTTGGTAATTTGCAAAGTATAGATGGGTTCATGAATGTTGTCTTAGATGATGGAAAGGAATCAATCAATGGTCAAGTGACAAAGTCGTATGGAGATGTCTTTATAAGAGGTAACAATGGTATGTGAATATAAATTTCAGTCCCGAGTACAATATTATGTGCTACGATTACTGGAAAGGATGATATTTTCAGTAGTTGTGGTGCACAATTGTACCGACAAAAAGAACAATACAGTACAAATACTAACTTTCCCTCTGTTTTTTAGTATTATTTATTAGTGAAGTTTAATCGTTGATGTATAGAAATTAATGTATGTATATTAGTATCATGGAAGAATTCTACTCTAAAATTTTCTAAAAGTTGTTTGATCACATGACCATCCACGTGATTTATTATTGTCGTTAACAAAATCAGCGAATCAAATTGTTTTATTGCAACGAAATCTCTTATACACCGAAAGTTTTTTTTTTTTTCATTCTATTAGGGGTGTGTACTTTTGACCAATCTTGTTACCAAAAAAAACTCACAGACAGCGAAAAATTTCAGTATTACGAAAAAGGGCCTTTTATAGTTTTTGCTTTTGTTTAGTACAATATAGATAGTCAAAGATGTCATTTGTCATTAGAAGAAAGTTATCTACTTTAATTCCACCAAAGATTGCCTCTGTTAAGGTATGTTCTAGTTCCCTCAAACAGCATTGATATGGAAAGAGTGAAATGTAATTGATTTGGTCACATATCTGAAGAAGTGTATTCAAAAAGAAAAGAAGAATCCTATCGACCTATATGAACAGCATGTTCAAACTGAAAGTGAAGATCCACCTTTAACCAAATAATGACTCCATATTTGTGTAGAGTTGAACTTTTCGTATAATCTAGAAAGAATATCAGTATTAGGCAAGTCAACTTACAAGAGCTTGAAAACGACGTTTCCAATTCAATAACTTCTCAGTATTGTCAAAAAAGTTTACATTTTAGATTTAGGGGACGTCATTAGTTGACAATTACAATTTCCCTCAATATATATTAATGTTTATGATTTGATAAAGAATAAGGAATACTAACAATTGTTATTTAGAGTCTTGGATCTAACCCAAACGCCAAGAAGATGGCCAATGTTGTTTCTTTCTACAAGAAGTTACCACAAGGTCAAGCTCCAAAGCCTAAGGCCCCAACCACTCCATGGGGTAAATACAAGGCTGCTTATTTCGAAGGTGACAATGCCTCTGGTAAGCCATTAATCCACTTGGCCATTGCTGTTATTGTTTTCGGTTACACTTGGGAATACCAAGATCACTTGAAACACCACCATTAAACACTTTACAATACTGTTGATATGATATAAAGACAGATTTGTGGAACACGCAGTTTCTGGTTAGGCATAAAAATTATTTATATTTGTTTCATTACATTTTGTAATTCTGAATAGCTTAGACAAATGAATATACAATGAATTATATATCAATTGAATAGGAACGATAGATGAAAGATCAAAGATCGTGGCGCATTTAAACCAGTAAACGAAACTTGTGAAACTTATATGTTTGGCCAGGTGACGAATCACCTCCTGGAGTTTATTAAACTATCACAAACGTCCAATGTTGAATGTAAATGTATTGCTGGTTAGTAACTATTTTTTTCTTCGTCTACATTTAAATCTTGGATCAACGTGCAGTTGCGACTAAGCATCCCAAAAGCAATGGCACCAACATAGAGATACGAATTTATAGTCTTTCCTAATGTATGTTCTTCGGTGTCATGTCGATGGAACAATTATGCGCAGATCGAATGCGTGGATCGAATGCATAGTAAAAGAGCTCGTCACAAAAGAGCTGAAAATTTCAATGTAAACTATGAACTGACACAAAATTAGTCACAGACGTAAAACACATTACATAACATCAATAAAATTTCGTAATGACATTGAACAAGAAGCATTATAAACAATGAATGTATAATTAAACAAAGAAAGTTAGATCCCTCTTACTTGCAAATATATTCTCAAACTTTTACAGTTTTAAAATTTCATCTTTGTAAATCTTTAATTTTTTTTTACCGTCCCAACTATCCACTAATTCAAAAAGTATACCTCCTCTCTTCATATAATCTGATAGGACACATCAATTGACTTTCTCATTATAATAAAATAGAATTCACAAAATTTATATTCAAATTAAATTGTAGTAAAGAGGAGATCAAAAAATTCATCTTTGATCTTTTTAGTTCTTAAACAAACCTGTACCATCAAGTATTTTTTAATCACTCGATTAAATATAGTTCAACGAAAGCAAAAAAAAAAAACTAATCCATTTCAATCTAATCTTGTTTCAAGCACGTCAATCGACAACTTATAATCCATCTAATAACTCCACAATCTATAAGATAATAAATACTTCATAGTCATCTAAGTTTGCATATTCATAATATAGAACAATGAATGCACACGATTATGAGTTACAATATCAATCACGAAGAACTGGAGGACCTCCGCCTAATATTCAGCCCCCTGTTCCACCATCAATGGTTCCAGTGTCTGCTCGTCCTGCGACGCCAAGGATGCTAAGAAGTGTGAGTGGATCAGTTAAATCTAAATCTAAATCGGAATTATCTTCTGGTATTGCGTCGTCTCATCCTCAAGCAGAACCCGGTAAATTAGAATCACCGCATTATGTCACCAATCAACCAGATTTACATTCAAAAAAACCAAGCTATAACAATGGGGAGTCAGACGACCAGTATTATAAGAGTAGTTCCAATTCATCTGGTACTCATAGCAAATCTCGTCATCATCATGTACAGGCTCCAGTGGCTCAACGTAAAGGGGAATTATTACCGCCAGCATCAATCCCTTCACCGGCATCAAAACAGTTATCCAATGTTCCAATACAACCTGCATCGACTCCAGCTGGAATGGATCCACCTGGTAGATCATCAAATTCGCATTCATCGAGCCAGCAACCTCATCAACTGCAACTGCAACTGAGCCAACAACAGCAATACAATCTGCACCAGCAACACCAAAATCAACAACAGCAAAGCGCGCCATCACAATCGCAAGACCTGCGAGCTCATCATCACACAAGTGGTCATCACAATCATGGGAATTTACATCTACCTCAACAACAATTTCACAGAAAATCTATTGGTGATTGGGACTTTGTTAAGACTATTGGTGCTGGATCCATGGGTAAGGTGAAATTAGCTCAACATAATAAAACCAAAGAAATATGTGCTGTGAAGATAATACCTCGTGCTGCCAAATTGTATCAGCGTGCCCACGCCAGTGATCCTCCTCCTCAAACAACACAAGAGGCAGCACAAAGACATAAGGAATTTGAAAAGGAAATTGCCAGAGATAGAAGAACAATCCGTGAAGGTGCATTAGGAAGATTATTATTTCATCCTTATATTTGTAGACTTTATGAAATGGTGCCCATGACCAATCATTACTATATGTTGTTTGAACATATTGATGGAGGTCAAATGCTAGATTATATCGTGGCTCATGGTTCATTGAAGGAAAGACACGCTAGGAAGTTTGCTAGAGGTATAGCATCAGCTTTAGATTATTGTCATAAGAATAATGTAGTTCACCGTGATTTAAAAATTGAAAACATAATGATTAATGAAAAAGGTGACATCAAGATTATTGATTTTGGATTGTCTAACTTGTATTCACCAAAAAATTTGTTAAAGACTTATTGTGGATCTTTATACTTTGCAGCGCCAGAACTATTAAGTGCAAAACCTTATACTGGTCCCGAAGTTGATGTATGGTCATTTGGTGTGGTATTATACGTACTTGTATGTGGTAAGGTCCCTTTCGATGATCAATCCGTATCAGTCTTACATGAAAAGATTAAACGAGGCAATGTTGAATATCCAAACTTCCTTTCTCGTGAATGTGTTTCATTACTTTCGAAGATGTTGGTAGTGGATCCTGTAAAACGTGCAACGTTATTTGAAGTCTGTCTGCACCCTTGGATGAATAAAGGATATGATTACAAGGTTTCGAGTTATGTTCCAAAAAGAATTCCTTTAAAATTACCTTTGGACCCTGATATTATCAAAACGATTGCAGCATTTGATTTAGGAACAATAGAAAATATTACAGAAGAATTGAATACTGTATTGACAAGTGTGGAATATCAGATGAGTTGTGAGAATTGGTATAAATTAACAGAACAAGGTCGCGAGTATGCTTCGGCAAGTAATTCACACATCTTACCTGATCCTACTGGCGGATTTCATCCTTTAATTTCGATATATCATTTAGCTGATGAGATGAAAAAGCGTAAGAAAGCAAAAGAGGAAGCTATCAGGGAACAAGCCTTACAGCAGCAACAGCAACAAATAACTCAACTCGATCAGCAACAACAACAGCAGCAGCAACAACAACAGCAGCAGTTGCAGTTGATTCAACATAATCAACAACAAGAATTGATTCAGCGTCAACAATCCATTCCTTCGAGACAAATGCAGTATCAACAAACACCACAATCGTCCCAGCCACCACCACCACAAGCTCTTACTCCACTTGCCCCGGTTCCTGCTAGTAGGGAAGGACCAAGAGAACCATCCACTCCAAAACAACGAACAGATTTCGAAGAACTGGCCGGTGGAGAAATTGCAACTCAAGTTGCAGTTTTGGCCCAAATCACTCCAGGGGCTAACGAACCAAACACCCCAAGGTTGGTGCAGACGTTCTCTACTTCTGTTGAACAAACACAACCTGTAAGGACATTGGATCCAGTAACACCACAAAGGAAGCAAGCACAGCCATTAAGCGTTCCGGAACAAGCTCACACTTATTCAGTTTCATCACATTCCAAGGCAGCTCGTGTTGAGCCAATTGATTCGAACCAATTAGGTGCAGCAATCATCCCAAGCCAGCAACCGCAAAGTCCAAGGAATAGTTTACATGCGGAAACTTTAGATCCTAATATCTCAAAGAGTCCAAGTTCAACAAGTGGTACTTCTGGTTTCAACTCGTTGTTGCGTAGATTGTCATCTAAAAAATCTAAGGTATCCAGCCCAAAGAGAACTACCTCGCCACCTGTTATAATCACTTTCGAAAAGAATGACCAACAAACTATTCTTTCTCCTCAATCTTCTATGAAAACAGATCCAATGATGCGTCGTGGTATGAGTATGAAAGTCACGGCAAAAGAAAGATCTGCCGCAACAAGGCAAGTTGGTAAATCTTCAAGTAAAGGAGAAATCAAAAAACCAACGTTATCACCAAGCACAAAACCTCACGGTTTCATCCCAGTGGAATATTTGCCACCATTGCCTAACATTGATGCTAATACAAATACAATAATTCCTGGTAAGTCAGCTGCGTCAGACAAGGAAGCATTACAAGTTCCTGGAGCTGGCCGCAAATTACATCCTACTGCTAGAGCTAAGTCTGTTGGTGGTCAGGTTGGAAAGGATTTGTATGTTAATACTCGTGCCAAATTACATCAACAACAGCAAATGCAACAACCACAATTACCTAACTCCATGGCTAATCAAAACAGTGATGAATTGGTTAGCAAGGATGATGCATCTGATGGATTCTTTGATGATATTAAATTAGAAGATGTTGAATATAGAGAAGTTCCTCAGCTTACCGAAGTAGAAATTATGGCAGAATACAACAATGCCAAGCCAAACAGCATGCCATCCATTGAACATTGTAAGACATTATTCTTGAAGGGATTTTTCAGTGTTCAAACCACATCGGCTAAACCATTGCCAGTAATTCGATACAATATAATTAGTACATTGAGTAAGTTGGGTGTTAGGTTTCGGGAAGTTAAAGGAGGTTTTGTTTGTCTTCATACCGCCTCAGTTAAGAGTAGGCCCGAGGAAGAGTCAGGCAACAGTACTATTTTAGACCACTATGCTGATGAAGAAGACCAACTTCCAGATGACATGAATGATGAAGAGAAGAAATTATACGGAGATGCATTTAAATCAACTTCATCTTCATTGGAAAGGGAGGGACAACCAAGATCAACGACACCAGAGACCGGTTCTGATGAAACGAAACCTCCAAGTAGGCAACCATCGTTGCATATACAAACTCAGGCCATCTCCACACCTACATCTACTGTGAGAACACACCGCTCATCCAACTCTATTGGTAGTTCTCAAGGTCACAGAAGGAAGTTTTCAATTGGAAACGCGTTCTTGGGTACGTATCGTAAGAAGAATGGCTCACAAGTTAATATGCCACCAAATACTCCGGCAACCGCTAAGGTTATGAGAGGAATGTATGATGAGGATCGTGGTGTTGATGACGAAGAGTTTGAGATTTCGGAAGCATTCCAACTTGATGATTCCGCTGAGTCATTAAATGGGTACATTGAAGGAAGTGATATGTTGATATCATCGAAGATTGAACAAAGAGCCAGACATAACAGATCTACTAGCATATCTAGTCAAGGTGGCAAAGAAGGGACATCTGCCTCCGGTGGTAAGGCTATTTCACAGAAGTCACCATTGAAATTCGAGATTCATATTGTTAAAGTTCCATTGGTCGGATTATATGGAGTTCAATTTAAGAAACTTTTTGGTAACACTTGGAATTATAAGACTTTGGCAAGTCAAATTTTAAATGAGGTTAATTTATAAGCTCAGTTTCTTTTATATTCAGTTTCAAATCGTGGGTAAGCTTGATTTATTATGATGCTTATATATTTGTGCTAATTTAATCTTTGTATTTTAAGTTTGATTTTTTTAGTTTAGTTCAGAAGTTAATATATTTTTAATTTATACAGTAATATAAATCTATACTAGTCTATTTTGCACGATCGAATGAGTACTCTCTTTCAACTTTGCAGATCCTTGTCTCAAAATGACAGTAAAAATCTGATCTACCTTTCTTTTGTGCTAACAAATGTTCTGTATTACGTCTCCAGTTGCGTATACTCTCTGTGTCTTTCCAGTAACTGATGGTAATTCCAAATGTTGAAACAGGGTCTCTGGCACTTTGAATACCCAAGAAACCTTGTTGTTCAGCAGCTAATTCAACCATTCTGTCAGAAATTCTGGAATACTCGTCGCTGTCAAAATCTTCCGTTAATTCAGAAGAGAAGGTGACTGCATAATATAGAGGCTGGGGAGTCTTTAAGGCTTGTGGCATACCTAAGTGTCCTTGATGGTTAGAACTTATAAATTAAATAATTCTGAAATAAATATGTTTGTTCAAATAAATCATGTTTGACGATGGAAAATGACTAACCCCGTAATATGACTAATTGAAGTCTAACAATTGGAAGGCAATGAAACGCGAAACGTTCTTGTTTATCTTTTTTTTATTGTATCCATTTAGGATAAAGCTATAACATTATACACAAATCAATTATACACAATTTTATAGGAATACCTGCCTCTGCAAGGTTACCCTTCAAAGATTTATTATTTTAGTTGTTTGTTGGTTTAGTGATGTTTTGTTTTGTTTTAGGATAGTATTGTTTATTATATTCTCTCTCGTTAGTACGCGCTTTCGATGCGGGGGGGAAAATATCATCATCTCCTAAAATCTGAAATTACAACGTTCTCTTCCACAGTTTACCAACAAGTGCTATCTTGGGAAAACTGAAATTGTTCACTTCGACTGTTCGCAATACTTGAAATCAAATCAGTAAAAGAGTTTTCGATTGAACTTTCTAAGAATGTTGACTATTTTTCGGGGCAGGAGTTGTAATTGGATATTCGGTGTAACTATTGCCGAACAAGGGAAGCTCTCCGAGATTTAACACTCAACATTTTATACGCAATATCCCATTTTTGGCAAGAAAAGCCGAGAAGATGAAACTGGTTTGGAGACTAACTATATTCCACAGATAAGTGTTATCACATATGAATATAGCTTGTACTGAATCGATTATTAAGGTCCCATCTTTTCAGGTCAATTTTCTCTCGCTGCCTCAGAATACAATAGCGTTGTCTCGGATATTGTAACTAGGAGCTTGCAACAATTGACAATAATATTTTGGCCCATGGAATAAAAGGTTTGGCCATCTTTTAGATTGTCTGCAAATTAGTTACAATTCAAAAACGGAAGGGTATGAGCAGCCAGCAAACAATATACAATATTACATTGGAGGATAGTACAATTCATTATAAATACATATTGAAAGTCAGAAATGTCTACAAGCCTTCAGGATTGAAGATACCTAGGAACTGGCCAAAGTTTCAACTTCCTCGTGGGAGGAATCTGGCACTTTGGTATCTTCCGAGAGTTGTTGAACTTGTTGAGCTTCTTCTGGTTCCACTTCAACAGCAGTGGAATTTATTAATACAGGTTCAGATTCGATCTGTTCTTTGGTTTCAATTGGAATTTGTGCTGTGGAAGAAGTTGCTTCTTCGTGCTGTTGTTGTGATACTTCATTTTGGATATCACTTTGTTTGATTACTGGTTCAACAGAAGGTACTGGTACCGATGCAATTGAACCAGTGTATTCATTTTGAGGAGTAAGTGAACTCTCGGTTATAGTTGCGATTTCTATGTGGACAGGGGTTTTTAGGTTTTCATTTTCAACGTCAGAGTTTTCCACGGTATTAACTTCGGGTGTTGGAGTAAAATTGGGGGTGCTTTCCAATCTTCTCAATTTTGCCCTATCATCTCGACTTAATCCATTAGAGTAACCTTGGTGCAATTGTTGTTGGTGTTCTTTCAATCGTCTCCTTCTTTCCATTCTCTTTTCAGCAGCCAATGTCAATTCGAGTTCTTCCTGTTCTTTCTGTTTTTCCAACTCTTCTTGGCGTTGTTTCTCCTTTGCTTCCAATCTTGATGATCTCTTTCTTGTTGCCAATAAACTCACCAATTGGATTTCTTTTCTTTTATTTGAAATAAATTTTCGTTTTCTAATTTCGTTATTGAATAAAGTTTCGGTAGATTTCACGATTCTATTATATAACACTTTTAAACTTTTTAATTTTTTGATGCTCATCAAATATTCCTCACATTCATAAACATTCTTATAGATTAATTGAAACTTAATATCGTCTTTAATATCAAAGGATGCTTCTGGGAAGTGTTCCTCTGGATACTCTGGAGCTAACTTTCTCTTTTTTGGAATGACTAGTGAATTGTAATGAATTGTACGTTTGTAAAGTCTATTATCATCAAACAACAAGAAAAACTCATCTTGTGAATGATTGTTTTCTGACTTCTTTGCTGCCACTTGGAATATAGGATTAATCCTTAAGTTTTCAACTGTCAATCCCGTTTTGTCTATCCAATCTCTAAATTTCGAATAATTGGAAATATAAGAAATTAATATATATAAAATGTCAAACTTGTCTGTAATTCTTAATTCATCAAATTTAATATCTGGTTCATCAAATTGGGTATCTTCCACGACGCCATCTTCATCTTCATCATTTTCTTGTTTTCCTCCTAAGGGAGTTTCATTTCCAAACCATAATCGAAAAATCTTTTCAAAATTATTCAAGGATGATAATTTGGAGTTTTGTAATGTTGTAATCAAACTGATCTTCAATTTATGTATGAACAAAACTTGTTGTTGAGGATTTACGTCAAAACTTCCATAGTGGTCAGGAAAATAATTTAATAATTCCAATTCAAACAAGTCAACATCAAACAATTCTGATTGTAACTTGATAAAACCTCTAAAGTTGTATAACCAATTTATGACGTATAAATATTTGTAAGATTGTCTTAAACGAACCAAATCTTCCGTTTGATATTCCTGATGATTAGGAAAGATAATTGGAGCAACTTTTAACAATGATTGTTTCTGCTCTTCGGTACCTATATGCAATGAGTGAATTGGGTTCCCTTCATCTATGGCTGGAGTAACAGATTTTCCTTTGGCCACCATTATAACAATGTTCTTAGTTGAAGTTTAAAGGAAAGAAAACAAATGTTTTGAAAGAAAAAGAAATTGACAAGAAAGGTTCCATTTGATGATTTATGAAAAATTCAAAACCCTCTGTTGTTAATAATGAGAGAGAGGAAACGCGCAGAAAATATGGTCGTGTACTATTTTCAAAGAACATTTAGTTTTCTTCTTCAATGTCTACTTTGACATTTAGAATTCACAAACTACTTAGTTTAATATTCAAATTTGTCTAAACCAGCCTATTGGATATAAGATATTGAGGATTTATATTCCAATTTTAATATGTTTTTAACTTTTGTATTTAGGAGAAATTCATAAAAGTATTGGAAATGATCATTTTTAATGGAAATTTTTGCACCCAAATGAGGCAAATGTGAATAACAATATTGTATGACAGAAGAATCAGAAGTGGTTAAGCAAAACCAATAATCTAAACGAAGATTACAATACCTCAAGTATTAAAAATCCCAAATGTATTTTTTTGTTTACAATCAACTGATATATTTGTTAACCAAATATCTCTTGATAACCCATAAAATCATTTCTATTAAACTATAGACACATATATAAAACTCAAA
>LQMZ01000355.1:10796-24501 GCA_001655765.1 Hemisphaericaspora gorwae
ATATCTCTTGATAACCCATAAAATCATTTCTATTAAACTATAGACACACATATAAAACTCAAACAAAAAGACAATAAATAAAGGTTCGTAAACAACTTGTTGCCAGCTTGAATGTCGAACCAAAGCCATGTTGACAATTCTAATTGTCCATAATCTTCACAAAAAAAATACAATACTCATATGTTTGCACCATTTTCAATTAATAACCTCTTTAACTTATCATTCAAACTTTTAATCTCAGTCATTTCATTACTAATTCTGACCAAGGCATTATGCTTAGATAAATTAGGCAAGCCTTCTTTGTTGACTCTTGCTCGCTTGGACTTCCGAAGTTCTTCAGAAAGTTCAGGTAATCGGTTGAACGCTTCCAAATCAATAATTAATTCCACACATCTATTGTATGCAAATTTACACAATTGACGCCTTTTCTGTTCAGAATTTGAATGATTAAGACGCTTTTGTTCCAACGTTAATAATGGCTTATGTGATGCTCTTCTCTTCTTTTTTGGAGGTTTGGATGTCAGTACTTCATCTGATTCAGAGAGTGTATTTTCTCCCTTCCTGATTTCATCACATGAAGTCGGTGGACTTATGAACATGGCTTGAATATCTGTAGCTTTTCTTTTGAAATCATGCAACATAACGCTTGAACATGAAGAACTATGTTTAGAATCTCTAGGTGTATGTAACTGAAATTTAGATGGTGTTATAGGAGTGTCTTTTTTCATAGGTATAGTATTCAATTCTGATAGTTTCATTGTGTGCATTTCATATAATGGGTTGAAATCCTCATCGTTCTGTGGTTTATTTAGATGATTAGTTGACGTTGATATTGTATTACTAGATGCATTTTCAACTGGACTTCTTCCCGAGTTATCTCCTAATTGATAAAAATTTAATGGATCACTTGATGAGTTGGGATTTGCCAAATTATCTAGAAATTTCTCCAATGCATCAGATTCAGTATTTGAAAAGAACTGATCAAAGTCATCATCCTGAGGTTCAGCAGGCTGATGTTGCAGTTGTTGTTCTTTTATTTTGTCTAATTTGGATAATATAATATTATCAAAAGAATAATTCTTAAAATTGGCCATATATGCATCTCCGTTGGCTAAAATTTGAGCTCTTCCATAAGCAAACTCATCATCATCGGTTCTTGGTTTCAAAGGTACGGAATTTTGAACTTGATAATCATTCTGAGGTTGTTGTAAAGATGGAACATATTGTTGATTTAACATTTGTACTTTCTGTAATTGTTCAAATGTTCCAATCGCATTTTTAGTTTGCAATTTGTTATACATTGAATATGCTTGTTCAAAATCCATATCGGACGAAAGCAAATCTAGAAAAGACAAATTCTTGAGATCGCCCGAAGGATATGAAGAGGGATGTTGGTTTGATGTCATGGTTGCAGTAACGGTTGACATCATATGGTTTGTGGAATATTGCTCGGGTTGATTGATATTACTTGAAATAGTAGTACTAGATTTAGTAGCGGTGGGAGGTTGACTGTGGTTTAGAAGATTATCCACTCTAGAATAACCCATTGTGTTTTCATAAAAGTAAGCAATTTGTCCTGGTATATATATATATGTATATATATTTATATGGATGTAATAATGGCTTAGTATTAAAACTTGGATATTAGGAAGAAGAAAATGATTCAAGTGAGAGAAAAACTTTCATGTGAAAATGGGAACAATTTATTTTATTTTATTTTTAAATTTTGTTTCTTTTGGTTTCAAGGATAATGAAAACTCCAAGTCACTGTTATTATTATTATTATTAGAAGCTACAAACCCACATGAAAATTTTAGATTAGATGCAGATTTAAGGATTTTTAAATGATCACCCAAGTAGTATTTGGCAAATTACAATTATTCATACACAATGAGTTAAACTCTACAATAATCTACAGTATAAAATGGTAATGATGTGGTGTGATTGTCTTCTTAGTGAGATTGAAAGAAACTTTTAACTTAAAAGGGTAATTTTTTTTTCTTACCTCCAGCAACAACGGTTCTTCTAAACTTTTTTTTTTTGTTAGCTAAGAAGGTGGAATGGAATGGAATGGCCAAACAAAATTCAAAATAAATTCCTCGCTAAATTCCGCCCCCCTCCTTCTCATGAGCCGACAACGGACCAACGAGATTGGTTTAAGCTTTATTCCAAAAACCATTCAATCACTAAAGTTTCTAAAAGTGAGATCTCTAAAGTCCTGAATGTTCATATGGTTTAACTTGCAACAATTCTTTTATCTTATTCGATACATGTTGGAGGTTATCTTTGGGTACTTTCTCCAGGAAACTCAAGATTGAAAAACGGAAAGAAGAAAATATAGCAAATAATAATTGGAATTTTCTCCGAATCTTGCATAAAATAGCGGACTTAAGCACCCCACAAAATTGGAAATAAGAATACGGAGTTGGAACAGGCCCACGGAATTCAACCCCTTTTCCAAGAACAATTCAAGAAATGTTCTATTAACTACAATCTACTTTACAATCCACAATGTTAAATTTTAAAGCCCGAAAGTGTTAACCACGAGTTTATGTACCAATGCCAACCACCCTTCAAAATCAGACTTTTGGATGGCGCAGCGGAAGTCCCTTAACAAGCCAGAGATGCGAAACTTATAATTTGAGTATTTTGACCAGCCTCAATCGTCTTGCCAACAAATACCCCTAGAACGTCTTATAGGTATAACAAACAATAGGTACTGCTGCTCAAAATCCAAACCGGAAGAAGGCAAAGGTACCCAAGCATAAACAATGGAGAAGAAAGCTCGTTAAATACAGCTCCGAAACTGTATAACCAACAAAAATAATCAATATGTCTCAATTGAACTTCTCCTAATGCGGTAGACCAAATTGTCCTGTTATATGTATAAAACGTTTTACAAAAGGTTCCGTTATTATAAACAAGGGAAAATTCCCAAAAAAATTCTTATTTCCGCTTTGACACCTTAGAAAAATCATCTAAACTGCAAAATGAAGCTTATTTCCTTAAAAACATGTAAACATGTAAAAACAATTGCTAAATTCCATTGAAAACAAATACATATCTTACAAGTCAATAGAACGATTTTTATCCAAACAGAATCTCTTAAATGGAGTTGCCACTATTCCCAAACCTTTTGATTAGGGGTAAGAAGAAGAAAGCCTATCATGGAATGCCCCACTTCTGGTTCTCTCATTTCGGATTTTAACAAAATGTTGAGTGCTTTAGAATATCTTTGGATACTGGCAATAATGGTATTATTTCCTTACCTAATACAAAACAGGATACCGCATATATTAGAAAAATTAACTCCGTTTGATCTGTGTTTCGTTTCCCGGATAAGAAGTGATCTCTAAAATATACTCATCGATTCCAATAGTAAATAACTATCAAAATAATGACATGATCCCTTCTAAGCTTCGGAAAAATGTTTTTTTGATAATGGTAGTTTTCATATTTTGGTTGTATGGGTGATCCTCACGATGTAGTTTGTCTTTATTACACTAATTTTAAGGGTAATAACAACAAAACCAATATAGTTCCAAATTGTTCACGTGACATCAACAATTTGGATTTGTGTAGCCTTTCATCGTTTTACTTTTAATAGCTGATTTTTCATCCAACATTCAAATTGAAAGAACTTCATAAATCGTGATAGACTACAAGAAATGGACGTGCTAATCGACAACATATCCGAACATCTTCCAGTGAATGAAGAATTCAAACTATTATATATTCAATCCAAACCAGTCTATGTTAAATCACCAATAAATATTCCCAAGAATGCGCGTCGCAAACCTGACACCATCAAAATTCGTCATTTCTTCACGATTTCTTCATTCTCCAACGTCATCATACTAGGCATTGAGATATTCATATATATTCAAATATATCCAGACTATGTGGATCATTTCTTGTTTGTTTCTAAATGTGACACAGTCGGGCTCAATAAGATTCAATTTAAAGTGGGTGCCATAATTGAAGAGTTTATAAAATTCTTGATTGATTATGATTTAACAAAATATAAGATAAAAGAGAGGAAGAAGATAAATCCTCAGCAAAACAAAGAACTCAAAAGCATGGACAAAACCAAAAATGAAAGCGAAACTATGTACCTCATAAACAAATTACTAAATAAGCTTGCAGAAGATCCAGAATATTATACGTCAATTCCATATTATAACACTAGCTCAAAGAAATCCACCACCGATACCCAGGGATCATTGCGGAAGCTTCCAATTAAACAAAATATCAAAGTTGCATTATTCACAAAGGCTGCTCCACAGTATCTTTTCCCCAACTCAGCTAAAAACCAGCACAAACATGTTATAAATGGACAAAAATTACTTAAATGGTGGTTACCTATAATCAATAATTGTACCATCAAATGGCCTACTCACAGGTTAATAATTCCAGGTTCTGATCAAATTTCAACATCAAAATTTCTTCAACATTTACCAGATTGGTCAATTGGACACATTTTTAATGATCAAGGACTTGCAGTATACAATATCGCATTGTTTCCCGATGACCCAAAGGGAAGATTTCTAGAACACTTGATCGTGGAGAACCGTTATTCTAATGTTAATGTAGATCAATTTTATGAGGAATTGGGATATAGACAAGAATTTAGACTAGGCGACTTGGTGGGATTAATTGGATGTCAAATAAACGATGTTGAAACACAGCGAGAATGCCAAGAAAAGGTTAAATTCTCAATACCTAAGTTATCAGTCTATCAGTACAAGCAATTAATAAACCTCATGAAGCTGGAAAATTATAGCATTGAAGGTGACATAAAGAGATTAGTGATGAATACCATACCCAGCTTTTTCAAGTTGAACAAGGTTCCGTTTGAATATATTCAAGTGAAAGGGAAAATGAACAAGCCTATCGAGCAAGCAAAACATATTCAACTCGTGAATACCCTACCAGTGAAACACAAGACCAATGATTTGACTGGCTTAGTTAAAAGAAAGAAAAAGCAATAATTTCATTTTAAGTTGTTTATCACGATTTGTAGCTTCTATATTTCCAATGATGCTCATAGGAGCTTCTTCAATAGTTTAATAATAGCACAAATCAATTTGAGGATCAAACATAATATGAACAATATGAGACAGATTATCAACTTTATCAATGAAAGTATAAAAAGAATGATCTTTACAATGATCATGATTAACTTTTTACTGAGACATGTTAGCATGAACAATCTTGCAATTCCACCTCTATTTAGAATTAGAAAGTTAAGTATACGTACATCAATTTGATAATTAACTTGATTAACTTGAGCCCCATTTTGTATTAGGTTCTTAGATTGATGATGGTGGATTAAGTTGGTTGTAATTCATCAGAAGTATTTTCCTTGGAAATTATTTTGCAACACATTTTTCTGACTACTTAAGTGAACCGCCAACACTCTACTATTAACAATAAAAACTTCAATATCCAAAATTACATATTGTCAATGCAATTAGATCGTAAAGTAAGCCATCATATCAACGCTTCTTTGTAACAGGTATATTATTGTGCTCTCTCTAAGTGCTGCTGTTATTCAGCAGAATATCTTCAATATTTTGATGATTAAACCAAGAATGAACTTGATTAAGCGAATCAAAAGCTTAATTAATACAATGGGTAATGTGATTAATAGTTTTCTTCAAGCGAAAGTTAGTATGTGTTTAAGATTAAATTGTTACCGGTACCTTAACCTCAGTATTCGGAAATTGATATTATAAGTTTCTTGTACATACATTAGCTTGTTAATATTACGAAGAATACTAGTTTCAACGTAGATCTTCTTCCACTTTCCCATTTTGACTTTGGTATTGTTAGTAGTATATCCAGGGAATATCACTGAATGTTAATAGGGCAATTTTTTTGCAACAGTTTTTCTATTGAAGTATTTTGACAACAGGTTTTAATAAAAAATTGAAATAATGAAGACATGTTTGGAGATGAATGCACTCGAATGGTTTTTGTATAATAAGAACCAGGAAGAAGAGTGTCGGGGAGGATCCTGCTTAAAAACCAGTAAGGTTCTTTTTCTAGTAACCAGTATGTCACTATCTTTTTTGTAGATCACAGCCCAAGTAATCTGACTCTACCTCAAACGAAGAGCTTCATAAACAATTTGGCTAAATCAAAAGCAACTGTAATAGCGGTGGTAACAATCTTTATGGGTATTGAAATGACAGTTGAAAATGCAACTGATCTAGATGCAATTGTTAGCGGCTATTTTAATGGAGTTTTGCCCCTTCCGTAGTTATGAATCTTGGTGTTGCTAAATAGATGACAAACATACACCAAACTTAAAAAACTTCTCCAGGGACTAGTTGAAATTGCAAGTTCCATCTTCAGGTAAGTTGCTTTTGAGCGTCAGAAGGATAAGTCAACCAACAAATTCGGAAATTGGTTTTATTTTTTCAAACAGACTTATTTTCATGTCAGGATGTACAGTCACCAAAGTAACATAGAGCTCTAATAGAGACTACAGTGTACCTCACCACGTCTACCGGGTCCATTAGTCTGTTAACTTTAATAAAGCAGAATCACATTATTTGTTTAAAATCGATGACGGACACTTCATGATAGTTTCAACACTCGTGAACATATAGAATACAGAAAGAAGTACTTGATACAAAAGCAATAATCATTAACCCCTTGGTTAGCTATCTTGCCGCAAACAGATAAACTAGGTCGTTGAATTAATCAACCGGAACTAATATTTCATGTATTCTTGCTGATCTTGGAAGAATGGATTTACCAGTAAGAACCAAAACAAGTGGCTGTTCTACTCTACCCGAAGGAACAAAAAAGTCAAAAACTTCAAACTAATCTTACAATCGAATTTAAGAACACTAGCCCAGAGCATACCATAAGAAACTCCGTTTCTCTCCATAGGCAAATCGAACTTGCGCCAATATCAAGAAGATACATTCAATTACTCCGTTGAAAACTTTCCAAGTCGTCGAAAAATATAGAGAACAGCAAGTTTTACTAGATCAGAAGTCAAATATCCTACAACCCAGTTGTTGGCTACTTTCCTGACAACAAATAGATAACCGGGTATTTGAATTCTAACCAAGAAGAACTAGTATCTTCTAATTTCATTCCTTCTCGTTGCTGGATTATTACATAGAGACTAGTGGGCCACTAAGTTTAGAAGGTTTCCATATCGACGTTCAACCAATACAGAGGATATTGCCCCAACAGATTAGAAGTCAAAAACTTCAAAGTAATGTTCCAACGGAACACTGCATTTTCGACGTCTTTGACTTCTCAATCTCTTGCAACAATATTCTCAAATGGGCTTCTTTATTGATGAAGATTCAAAATAAGGGGTGTTGGGTTTCCGTAAAAAAAAACTTTCGTTCCTCGAAATTCATTTTAAACTAAAAATACCCACAGCCGGGTAACTTGTCTTTTTATTATTAAGCTCCAGATTTTTTTTTTCTTTTTTTGCCCTAACAAAATGGCTTGATAATTAACTATGTACATTATCTTGTAGAAACACGATACCCGGTTTGGCTGTTATTCTTGTTTTTTTTCAATACACAGCATATATTCGTTAGATATACTACATATTTCTATACGTAACTAAATAATGAAAGCTTTATCTGTATGGTAACATGTAAAGTTTTCTAACTTAATAGATTAATATATATCTGTCTTCAACATTGTTAAGTCAATATTATTTGACTATGATGTTCAATAGACTACGTATTGAACCGACAAATGAAAGATATTATATGAAGAAATTTAAGAATTATCGGTTCAAGGATAATAGTTAGATTCAAACTTTTACATATTAATCAACTCAATCTACTTGCAAATGCAGAATTATTTGTTGACCTGTTGCCAAATGAATATTGGGTTTTGGTTCCATCGGAACAAACGTCATTTCAATTATTTTTTTTTTTTGGAAAATAAGATCAACAAGATTAATCAACAAAAGTATTTGCTGGCAAACTGTAAATAACTTTTGTAGAACGTTGTCAATTACTGGGATAACTTGACAATACTCAACGGTTAGTCGTGCTTCTAGAACTATTTCATTCCTCAATTCATAAGCATGTGCAGTCCCCTACGTTCTCCTATTTTCAGATGGTACGATATGCACAGTTCCGCACCTTCCAGAGTACAATTACATTTTTCTGCTCTCCTTCTCCTTATTTTTCATGTTGAATATGAAAAGAAACAACTAAAAAATCTAATCATTATTCAATAGTGGTCCAGGTCAGTCCTAATTGTCAGTGACAAAGAGTAATTCAATCTTTAACATTGTACAGCTCCGCCTACTTTGAAATCAAAAGAAAATTCCATACTTATTTTTTATCAAGTTTTATCGGTATCGCTTCCCATGTTGTGTTCATTTGTTTGGAGTTTTGTATAAACCGTAATGGTTTTACTAATTTCGTTTTGTGCATTGCAGGGGCTGTGGGATAAATCTAAACTGTTAATAAATGCGTCTCAATCAGATGATGTTGCAATCTGTCAAAATTCTCTCAAAGGAAAAAAAAAAAAAATAAGATTCTATTATTTTTATTAGATTCGACTATGCGTTAATTACGCTTTTGTTGAGAATCCAACACTCATCAAGTACTTCGTTTAGATTTGACCAGACATATAAAATATATGTAGTCAATGTGGCCTGATATGTCTCAACAATCTCAGATTCATATTATACATTGTACTTTGTTCTTAATTGATGATAATTACACAAATGGTTAGTTTCTAATTCTGAAAAAATATAGTTGTGTATTTTTTTTTTCCCTCAGTAGTACATAATACAATGGCAAAATGCAGATTATGTAATTTGAAATTTTGCCATAAAGTTTAAAAAGCGGAGAACAAGAAATTTACATTTTACAACCACAAATATAAATAATCAAGATAATCCCATCATTTTTCTTACTAATATATTCTATTCAAGATACTTTCGTTTTAATCTTAGATATTACAAATGGTAAATTCAAAAACAGTTCAATCAACCGCATCAGAGAATACCTCAAAATCCCCTTCCACAACTCTTGCAACTCCATCTACTCCATCTATGAACCATACTCAAGCTGTGGGACTAGCAGCTGCTTCCCCTTCATTAACATTAAGTCAAACATCTCCTAGATTGCTGTGCTCTACCACTACGAATTCAGGTATGTCAGCCTTGTCTCCGCCAATATTGGGAACCTTTTCACCATCTCAGTTATCTCCCAGAAACAGTATCATTTCAGCAAATGCGGCAGCGCGTCATAACCGTTCCTTAAGTGTCAGTAGTAGTAACTATACAACCAATTCAGTTGCTTCACCTAAGAGAGGATCATTTTCCGAGTTTTCTAATGAACAAATAATCGACTTGATGGAGCGTGAGCAAGATGCTATTGTCTTGAAATTGATGAGAGAAATAGAATTACTTAAGCTGGAAAATAAAATTTTGAAAATGAACAATCCAGGAGTTCAAATAGCATTAGGGAATAATCCCAACTCCCCTCCAATTCGTCGTTCAAGTTCATTATCCACCAGTGGAAGTCGAAGCTCTTCAACATCTAGTACGTCAAAAAGAAGTGTGAATCCGATGTTTGGTAATTACAACTTTGCTTCTACAAATAGTGCCCAACAATTACATAGCAGTCATAGTGAAGACACAATTAAGAAATATAAGGGAGAAGCCCATCTAATTACTAGAAGAGCTAGTATAAATGGAAGATATGAGGAGATCTTAGATGAGAATAGAAGCTTAAAACGAGAATTGAAAAAATTACTTTCTGAAGTTGAACAACTAAAAAATGTACAGCATGATAAAAAATGATGCTGTTATTTCGATTTATAATCAATTGGATACCATAACTTTGTTTTAACATTCTATTTTATTTGGGGTTTGCATAATTTTTTTGGTTTTTTATAAATTTCGATATCGTGAACAATTGGGATTTTGTATTAGGAGATGGATATTAAAAGGTTTAAAAAAGGATAAAAAAAAATCTGGCTTTGCTTGGTTTTAGGTTTTTGTTGTATAAATTAGTTATATATATTAGGATATGCTATAGATAATAATAAAGAGAAATACAACAAAAGAAATTATGTAGATTTAATTAAGTTTTCGTAGTCTTTGTTGGAGAAGCAACTAAACGAGAAGGTAAGCCACCCCCTTACTCCAAGGAAAGGACCCACGAGGAACTCAAATCTTGTTAGCATCATACCATTTACATAACGATAATGCACCAGGTCTAATTGATACAATTCTTATCTTGGGTTACCGTTTATAAAAATTGTACTCTTTGATTACGGTAACAATTTGCAAATAATGAATTAGTGCTGTGTATTGAAAAAAAAAAAAAGAAGTCTTTAAGGTTCCTCTCCCCCGCTTAATTTCTTTTTTATTTTTCGCAGTAATTGATTGCGAATTTTAATATTTGTGAACAAAGTCAATTAACTTCATGATCTCTGATTGATATCAAACAGCAGAACCTTTTAAAATTGATATCAAATAGCAGAACCTTTCAAAATCATAATTAATATTAATTTAATAAATGAATTAGACATATTATGTTTTCACGATTGATAATTACACTAGTTGTTTTGGCCATAACAGTTATATCACAATCGCCAACAAATCCCAACAAACGAATTTCCTCCAAATTAATTTCATTTACTTCACCGTTGTTTCAAAACCAGGAAGGTTTAATCAATCCACAGGTACCATCAAAACATCCAAAACCGCCGTTTCCACAAAGACCCCAGCCACAACGACAATCATCATTATCGTCATCATCATCTGCCGCCGCTCATGATAATCCTAATAATAATAATAATAACATTAAAGTAACGCCAATCCCGCCAATCAACTTTGCCCCAAAATTACAATTTCCACAATGGTTGACTGATTTCACTGGATTACATGAATGGCCAGGATTGGACCCTCCATATATTCCATTAGATTTTATAAATTTCAATAAAGTACTTGAAATTCCTTTGCATCAACAAGCACAATGTCAAGATCCAATATTACGTTCTCCGCTGACATGTTCTTTTGATTGTTTCAATTGTGTTGAATTTGATGATGTATATACGTGTCCAAAATTGTCACAAACCTTTGATGACGGACCACTGCCATATACTTTAAAGCTCTTGGATAAAATAAAACCAACTAAGACAACATTGTTCACCTTGGGGGTAAACATAGTTAGATATCCTGAGATCTATAAAGAATCCCATGCTAGGGGTCATATCATGGGGTCACACACTTGGAGTCATAAGTTTTTACCAGGCTTAACGAATCAAGAGATAATTGCTCAATTAGAGTGGAGCATTTGGGCCATGAATGCTACTTCGGGACACTTGCCAAAATGGTTTAGACCACCCTATGGCGGAATTGATAATAGGATAAGATCAATTTTGAGACAATTTGGCATGCAGGCTGTCCTTTGGGATTTTGATACTTTTGATTGGAAAATGTTGGACAGTTCAAACAACAGAAAAGAAGTTGATATTTATAATGATGTCAAGAAATTTAAAGCAAAAACTGGTGGTAAAGGATTAATTTTGGAGCATGATGCTATTTTGAGAACTGTAGATGTTGGGATTGAAATCTTTGAAACAATCCTAAAGGGTGATCAGTTGACTGTTCCATTGTGTGTTGGTGGTATCGATTATATAAAAACATTCAATACATAGTTTAGTGAGTGAACGAACTAAGATATTACTTCCATCTTTGCTCCATACTCCTTGATATATAAATAGTAAAAATATTGATAAAGCCAGAACTAAAGGTCTAGATGCTTCGAATGGATCGATCACAACTAAAGTCTTTAACAATTTGTTTCAGGTTCATCATTCACAAGGAATTTTCTGAATCTGGAACTCAAGTGTGGCTGTCGAGTATTCAAAGTGGCTTTTAAATCTAACAATTATTATTTCTGTAAGATTACGTTCTAAAATTTTCTTATCAGACAGATTGTTTATCTTATCTTTTCAAATGCATTCCAGTTGTTCCGATGTGTTTACAAGTATATTCCAGCAGCTGCGATAACAGGTTAATGAACCCATTACAAAATTAATTCCTTGGTGATAATTAAATTGATTGTATATAAATTAGATTATCTATATAAAATTAACAGGGGGGGGATATAATAAAAAAGAAATTAAATAGCCAGAATAATATGCACACACTCCTTATAGATAGAAAGCGAATGCAAAATTCATGAATATGGAAAGTCCCTAAGTTGAGAAAATCAACATAAAAACACTAGTAAAATGAATAATCTAAGAATGAACACCAAACTACTGGGTTCTTGTACAGTGTTGTAGGCATAACAAATTTAAGCAGATGCAGAAACTGGAGCAGCATTGCCGTTTAAGAAACTTTCTTTCTTCTTTTTAACTTCTTCAATCTTTGGATTAACTGTAGACTTGATTAATTCATCAGCCTTATTCCTAGTTTGGGTTGTAAATTGATCAACATAATCATGAGTTTGATTTTTCAATGGAGTTATAACTTCTTCGTTTAAAGTCTTGATAGTCTTTGATGCAGTGTTATAGGAAGCTTCGATGTTCTTACCAATTACGTTTTGTTGCTTTGTAGAAGACAATTCTTGATTGTAAGTGTCAACCAAGTTCTTTTGAATTTCAGTGGATTTACTAAAAACGGAGTTTTTGAGATTTAAAATGATAAGCTTGATAGTGTTCAATACTTGGTCACTCTTTTCAATTGGAGTTAAGAATTTATTATTGTACTCAATCAACTTGTTGTTCGCAACGTCTAAATAAGTAGTTGAAAGTGATTCAACGGTAGTAGTAGGATATTCAATGACATATTTATCAAAAGTATTCAAGGTCTTTTCCCCATAAGCATCAACATAGTTTAAGGTCTCGTAAATTGGAGATACAGTGAATACTTGACCATTAACAAAATGAATAAATGGCAACAAGTATTGATGGTGGATTATGTTAATTATGGAGTAAGAGATGGCAATCTGTTCCAAATGTTGAATTAATGAATATTCATTGACATGGTTCCAAACCTTGGAGTTGAATTGTCTTGTGGATTGTTTATTAGTTTCTTGTGACATTATAAGTATAGGTTTATTGAAGAATAAAAAAGAATTAAAGGAAAGTTGTCAAATTTTTTATCAATTTAATAGAAAAACCAATGAATATTTATAATTTATTTTTGCAAACATATATTCATTCAAAAAGCTACCGCTATCACATGTTTACAGAAAAATGTGGTTAGATGTGGTTAAATATTTTTTAATCTCTAAATTGTGTTCTATTATAGTTGCCTTTGTGTGAAAAACTCTTAAACAAAACAAGAACTGCCCCCTTCAATTTCAATTGTAAAATTCCGCATGTGAAAAAGGTCCAGATTTGGACTATTAATTTCTTTTTTTTTGTTTGTTTGTTTGTTTGCGTTACTTTACTTGCTATAAAATAATAATATAATGTATTATTAAAAATCACAAGGCAAATATTCAATTGATACAGGAAAGTAACAATTCTTCTAAGTCAATTTTTACAACTATAATTGAAGAAAGTTACATTTTTCAACATTGAAATAAGAAATTCCCCCTTATGCAACAATTAGTAAATTGGTTTTAAATTGAAAGGTTTTATTTAATGTCAAAACCATCAATGCAAGGGATTTTATTTTTTGTTAATTGTATAATGTGAAAATAGCTAAACACTATATAAAGTTATAAATATTATT
>LQMZ01000537.1:6512-17211 GCA_001655765.1 Hemisphaericaspora gorwae
TATTGAAGAACCTTCTTCTGAATATTTATCTTCAAAAGCACAAGCTAAAGGTTTACTGTTGATCAATACTAAAGAATTATCAACTATGAAGGAAAACATGGAAAATCCATCTGTTGAATATTTGAAAGAAAAGAGTCATGCCAATGAACTTGAATTGATTGAGAATTCTGTCTTGTCTGAAATGAGAAAGAATATTGATGAACCTTCAACTGAATACATGGAGAATAAGGCAAGTACCAAGGGATTAGAATTAATTAGAACTGATCAATTATCTAAAATGAGAAGCGATATCGAAGAACCATCAGTTGAGTATTTGGAATCGAAAGCCCATAATAAGGGAATGAGTTTGATTCAATCAGAAGAATTAACAACCATGAAGAACATTATCAACACTCCAACCGTTGAATATTTACAAAGTAAAGCAAACCAGAAAGATATGAAGCTTATTGAATCTGAACAATTTGACCAATTGAAGAAATTATCGGAAGATCCAGAAATTGATCATATTGAAAAGGTTGCTGCTAAGAGAGATTTCGTCATTTTGCCTTCAGTTCAACACAAGGAATTAGTTGAGAGACTGGCTAATCCAGATCAAGGTCATATAGAACATGTTGCTTCCAAGAGAGATTTATCTGTATTACCGTCACAATTATATAAAAAGCTTGTTGAAAAATCGGAAAATCCTGATATTGCACATATTGAAGAAGTTGCCAATAAGAAGAATTGTAAGGTTGTGCCATCCAATGAATATGATAAATTAGTTCAGAATGCTGAATTGGCCAAGAATCCAACTGCTGAATTTGTAAAATCCCATGGTGCGCAACTTGGTTTCAAAGTTATTGCCATGAATGAATTTAATGAATTATCTCAGTTAGAAGGTCATGCCAAGGAACATGGTCATACTCTTATTTCTAATGATGAATACAAAGAATTAATGACAAAGGCAAATAAATCATTAGATGAAATGGCCGAAGAGAAAAAAATGATTGCTATCGATTTAGCAGCATACGATGAATTGCGTATCAAAGCAAACAAGAGTTTGGATCAAATTGCCGAAGAAAATGGAATGGTTGTTCTTGAAAAGAGCAAACATGCTGAATTACTCAGAAAGGCAAACAAGACATTAGATGAAATTGCCGAAGAGAAGAAATTGGTGTTACTTCCCGAAATTGCATATGATGATTTGGCTACAAAGGCAAATATGACAATCAATGAAATGGCAGAAGAATCAGGAAAGATTGTTCTTGATAAATCCGAGCATGAATCTTTGGTTACTAGAGCAAATAAATCTTTGGATGCATTGGCTGAAGAAAATGGAAAGATTGCAATAGATAAAAACGAACATCAACAATTGACTTTAAAGGCAAACAGATCATTGGATGAAATTGCCCAAGCATCAGGAAAGATTGCTATAGATGAATCCGCATATGCTAAATTAACATATCAGACAACGAGATCATTAGAAGATATTGCTGAAGAAAATCAAAAAGTGGTTGTTTCCAAAGATGCACATCGAGATTTGTTGACTAGGGCCAATAAAACTATCGAAGACCATGCCGCGGAAGCTGGAATGATTGCTCTTTCAAACAATGATTACGAAGTCATGGTCAGTAAAGCAAACAGAACTGTCGATCAATTGGCCGCCGAGAATGACATGATAGCTGTTGGTAAAGACGAGCATTCTGACTTAGTAAAGATGGCTAACAGAACTTTGGAAGAATTTGCAGAAGAGAATGAAATGATTGCGATCAAGAAGAATGTCTATGAAGAATTAGTTCAAAAATCTGAAAAGAAATTCGATGTACTTGCAATGGAGAATGGAATGGCGATTATTTCATTGGATGAACACAAGAAATTACAAGAGGTTGCAGGAAGGTCTTTAACTAAACATGCTGAAGAAGAAGGGATGTGCATTATTAACAAAGAGGAGTTGTCATCACTTAAGGAAAAAATTGAGAATCCAACTTTAGAATACTTGAAAGATTGTTGCAGAAGACACTTGAAGAAACTAGTTCCAGAAGAAGAATACGAATCTCTACAACTGAGAGCCAACCAATCCGCAGAGGATAAAGCAAATGAAGTTGGATTGAAAGTCATTCCAAAAGAAGAATACGAATCTCTACAACTGAGCGCCAACCAATCCGCAGAGGCTAAAGCAAATGAAGTTGGATTGAAAGTCATTCCAAAGGAAGAATACGAATCTCTACAACTGAGAGCCAACCAATCCGCAGAGGATAAAGCAAATGAAGTTGGATTGAAAGTCATTCCAAAAGAAGAATACGAATCTCTACAACTGAGAGCCAACCAATCCGCAGAGGATAAGGCAAATGAAGTTGGATTGAAAGTCATTCCAAAAGAAGAATTGGAAGAACTCAAAAGAAAAGTTGACTCTCCTGATGTTGAATTCATCAAGACTAAAGCAACTGCAATCGGATTCCAAGCGATCGAAGCCGAAGAGTATAATAAACTTTCTTCCTATTTCAACAAACCAGCTGAAGAAATTGCAAAGGAAGCCGATTTTGTTCCCATCAGAAAGGATGAATATAAAGAATTAGTCGCAAAGGCAGAAGAACCATCATTGCAACATATCCATTCGGTTATATCAAAGTACAACCATGTTGTTATTCCAAGCGAAGAATTCGTTCAGCTTAATTCAACCATCAAATCTCCAGATTTGTCCTTTATTGAAGAAAAGGCACGTGAAAAAGATAGTATTGTGGTTCCAGTTTCGAAATATAACAAATTGATTGAAGAAACAGAAGAGCCAATTGAAAAGAAGGCAGCTAAGCAGAATATGAAATTAATTTCTTTAGATGACCTTCAGAGTTTACATACACAAGTAGAGTCACCAAGTCTTGAATATTTGGTAGACAAGGCCAAACAATTAGATTCAGTGGTTGTACTGGAAGAAGAAATCAACTCATTAAACAAGTTGGCAAATGAACCATTAGAAGAAAAGGCTGAAGCAGTTGGAATGGTTGTCGTTAAGAAGGAGAAGTTGTTTGATTTAGAAGGGGTTTCAAGCGCTCCACCAGTCCAATTTTTGGAAGAGAAAGCATCAGAAAAGGGTTTGGAAATTATTCCAAGAGAAGCCCTTGCGAAATTGAAACAAGACTCAACTGATCCTTCAATAGATCAAATCGTTGAACATGCTACAAGAAAGGATCAAGTTGTCATAAGCAAAGATGAATTTGAAAGTATGCAAAAGGAAATCAACAAATCAATTGAGGATAGATTGTCTGATTCATCAATGATACTTCTTACAACTGAAGCTTATAACAACCTAGAAAAATCCTTAAATGAACCACTAGAAGACAAAGCTGCAAAGGAAGGAATGCAAGTGATAGATAAAGAGGAATTTGGTAAATTGCAGCAAATTGCAAATGATCCAACGATTGAGCAAATTACTAGTTTCGCAATCGCCAAACAACATATTGTGATTCCTGAAGAAGATTATACTGAAATGAAAGAGAATTTGGAGAGACCATTGGAAGAAAAAGCGAAGATCAAGGGCATGGCCATTGTACCAGCGGGTGTTTTCACTAGTTTAAAGAATCAACAGGAGTCTCCATCAATTGATTTTCTTAAAGAAAAGTGTCAGACCAATGGATATGAAGTTGTTGGTAAGAAAGACTTTGAGCAGTTGAAGAATCTTGCAAATGAATCTGTAACAGAAAAAGCACAAAAAGAGAATTTGGTCGTTTTGAACAGGACGGAATATGAAGAGATTTTAAATCCAAACATTGAGAAATTGAAGGAGTATACTCAACGTCACAACTATTCGACTCTTCCTGAATCTGAACTTAATGAATTGGAAGCTGTGGCAAACGAGCCTTTGGGTATTAAGGCTGGAAAGGAGAATATGAAACTTTTGCCAATTGCCGAGTTTGAAGAATTGAATCTTAGAGCTTCTCGTCCATCTTTGGAGCTCGCTACAAGTGTTGCTAAAGAAAATGGTCAAATTGTTATTCCAAAAGATCAACACAGTGAATTAGTTAGACAAGCAAGTGAAACTATAGAAGATAAATTGATTGGAACTGATTTGAAATTGTTGAAGTCTACTGAATATGATGAATTGTTGATTAAAGCTCACAAACCATCTATAGAAGAGATTGAAAAGAATGCTTCTGCTATTGGTTTCTCCATATTAGCGTCTGATGAGCTCAATGAATTGAAGAGAAAAGCTGACATCGATTTGGAAGAAAAGGCTGCTGTCGAAGGGTACGTGGTTGTTAGAAATTCTGACTATGAAGATATCCAATTTGAATTGAACAGAACAGTGGAAGAGCGTGCAGCAGCCTGTGGATGCGTTTTGGTAAGTGGAGGCGAACTTCATGAATTGCGTTATAACAATGAGCAATCTTTGGAGGAGAAAGCTACAGCCGAAGGTAAGGTAGTAATAGCAAAGGACGAATTCAACGAGTTGTTTGATAATAATGCTAAGCTTGAAGAGAAGGTTAAAGACTTAGAATCTTATGATGATGAAAACCAGATTTCTAAAACTACAAAGAGATTAGCTGATTTCGGTTATGTTGTTTTACCAACTTCCGAACATAAAGATTTACTCGAACGTGTGAAGGGATTAGATAAAAATCACGATAAATTTGAAGACGCGGAAGCATCATTTGTTATCACTCCAGAGGAATTACAAAACTCTGCTGATAGAATGGGGTTGTTTGTAATTTCGAAAGATGATTACACCAGATTATCTAAAGTTAGTCAAGAACAAGTTGAAGAGTATGCTAAGAGATCTTCTCTTGTATTGATGCCTGAATCAGATGTGGTCAAATTTAAACAATCTTTGGCTGAAGGGGATTCCGGAACAGGTGATATGAAGAACGAGGAAGCTGAAATAACGAAGGAGACTATTATTAATAAGCTGAATGATTTTGGATTAGTTTTGTTGGAGAAGGAGCAATATCAAGAGTTGAAATCACTTTCAATGTCTGCCAAGAAAGAAGTTACTATGACGGGACCAGAATTGGAACAGAAAGCTAGCGAATTCAATAAAGTTATCATTGATAAAGAACAGCTTGAAAGATATGAGGATGCCATTGAAATTACCAAGAGCAAGGATAGATTATCTATAGTTGGTAAGGAATTGGGGCTCTTAGCAATCCCAGAAACTGCATATGTTGCCACTACAACTAATCCTAAACCAGACGCTTCCTTTGTTAAGGTTGTTCCAACCAGTTATTTCAACCATTTGTTGAAGTTGAAATCTAATGCCATTGACAAAGTGTCCGAAGATGTTTTTAAGAAGTATGCCCAGGAACGTGGTTATGTTCATAATGATGATATTCCGGTTGTTCCTCCAACTCCAGTGATTAGCGAGCTTAATACCATGAAGCCACCAAAACCTTCTCATTCTGCAGATCTGAATTTAGTTGCTACAGCTGAATCTTTACCAAGAGTACATTCAGCTCCAGAAAGTTCAGTCTCTTTTCAAAAGGGATCGAGGGGTATTCGAAATTCAGAATCCGCTGCATCAAACTTGTCTTCTGCTTCCGACGTTATTTCGTTAAGATCCAATGCTATGTTTTCAATTGCCACTGAAGTTTCTCTTACTGATAAGGTAATGATTCCCGCCATCACCCAAATTATGATTGGTGAATACTTGTTCAAATACTATAGAAAGTTAGGTGCTCTTAGTGTTTTATCTGAAACTAGACATGAAAGATATTTCTGGGTTCATCCATATTCATTAACTCTTTATTGGTCTGAAGTTAACCCAGTTTTAGCCAATCCCGGTCTGGTTAAGACAAGAGCTGCCGCTATCCTTAAGGTGGAAAGTGTTGAAGATAATAATCCATTACCAACTGGATTGTATTACAAGAGTATTGTTGTTCATTCTACTGATAGAAAGACGATTAAGATTACCTGTGCTACCAGACAACGTCATAATATTTGGTATAATGCATTACGTTATCTTGTTGATAGAAATTTGGATGAATTAACAGTTGATGAAGAATTAAATACTGATGAACTTCAATCAGTGGATAAGATTCTGCCAAGATCGGAATCTCTGAAGAATTTACAAAGTTTAATGGATACTGGAGATCGTCGTGCATTCCCAAGGCCACCCTCCGGTAGAATGAGTTCTTCACTGCCTTCAGCTCAAAGTATGACACCTGGATCGCCAAAGAGAGTATCTAGATTTGGATCATTTAGAAGATAATTATCAATGTTTGTTTATATATTTAAAATTTGTTATATTTTGATTATTTGTTTTATGTTTGTTTTATTATGTTTTTGATTTATTATAAATTATGTATATAGATCTAATAAATTAAAATTTTATTAAAAAAACAATAGCTATGCAATAATAGAATGATTTAGCTAGCCTTTTCATTAAATCGTTGATTTAATGTTGAAGATAATGGTAATGAGGGGACAAGTTTCTGTTTATTAGTTCTAATATTCCAATATGAATGTCCACCAATATTTAAGGCCAGTACTAAAATAATTGATAAAATACTAACTGAAAATGTAATTTTAAAAATCGAATTATAACATTGATTACCCAACATACAAATTAATCCATCATTATTTGTATTTGAAATTGATTTTGAATCATAAATTTTTCCAAATAAACTTGTAAAATAATAACTTGGAATAATTGGAGCTAAAGTCACAATTCCCCAATTAAATGAAAAATTTTCCATACCAAAAGTATCTCCAACAATTATTGGCATTATACAAAATGTAAATCCATAAAATAATCCAGTTGATAATGAATCAATTGGTAAACTTGCATAATTCTTAATACTAAAACTTAACATTTGAGTAATTGTCATTCCAATAGCTGGGAAAAATAATAACCAAGTACGGGATAATCCAAATGATTGAGTAATTATATCTCCAGAAACTCCAGAAAGAATTCTACCTATACAATTTGCAATTGATAATAAACCAACTTGAAATTGTTGATCATGCTGAATTACAGTTTCAGTTTGTTCAATTGAAATTGGGGTTATATCAATACTATTTCTAATATTATAGCTGACTAATGCCTTTACCATATATCCAACTGAATAAATATACATTTGACCAAGGGAGGCCAATGTTCCTAAAATAGCGCAAATTAACCAGAATTTTGAACTATAGAATAAGCTCTTTGAAGAAGATTTATGAGGAATAGTTGAAGGAGTCGATGTGGATGTCGGTACGTGGGGTGAAGGAATTGATTTAACTTCTTGATTTTTGGAACTTATTGATCTTCTTAATGTATGTTCACGATCGGCTATTATGACGCTTGGAGAACAAATGATTAAGATTATGACAACTGAATAACCTACAAATCCCAAGAAATTTGAAGTATCACCAGGATAAAATATTGATGCAACGACAGAATAAAATAATGCACTTAATCCATAAAGTGCTAATGGTAATGATGTAGCCACCCCTCTAATGCTTGGAAAACTAATAGCACAACATTTAAGACAGGCAGAAGAAATAAATGTTGATCCTAAACCAATTGAAAATAAAAATGATGATGATAAATTAATATTTGAATATGCATAATCAAATTGTCGTTTCATACCCCAATAACCGGTAACTATTAAAAATCCACCAATTGCTAATGCCGTTGTATAACCTCTTTTGTCAACTACAAATCCTGCAATTGGACCGGCAATAGCAACTCCTATAGTTCCTAATAATGCAATAAATGATGAATCTGACGCCGTGTAATGAAGACGCTGTGCAAGTTGTGGACTATATGACGAATATAAATATAAGGTTCCACATATCAATCCTAAGAATGTACATGATAACAATACAAATACCTTATGTACTGTAGATGAGATCAACATTTTCTTTTAAGTAGTAAACTTGTGTAGGTCGGTTATTTTTGTTTTTCTATATAAACATACACCTGTTATAAAATATACTTGATAGACACTGACTGAACCAGGAAGGGGGAAGGGAACAATATAAGAATAACTGAATAGTAAAAGGATGAGGTTGGATATTGATTAATGAAAGTAAATATCACCCTAATTTGAATCTGATTCTTTGTTTGCTTTTTTAACAACGATGAAAACTAAAAATAACTCTTCAAAAAAGAAATCAATTTTGTATGAGTGGTGGGAAAAGGTCATTTGAAACTGGAACACATCATTTTTTGATGCACACACACGCGCAAACAAAACTAAAACCTAAACAGGTACGTATTCTGTATTCTCCAACCTATTTTTTTGCACGAAGTCAAACGTTTAAACCAAGTAACCAATGTTAATGTAAAACCCTTTAGAAGCTATATTTAGCATACATGGCCAACTCAAGAACATTTAACATAGCCTATTTTCCTACCATAGCTATCTAAAATCAGCAAGAGTGTGCAACATTACATGTATGTCTACCCTAAGCGAAGCAAAAAAAGACCCTTATCTTAGAACTACTATTGGGGGATGGTCTGAAAATACTCAAAACTTAAGTGAGTTATGGTATTCAAGTTCTTCTTTATCAATTCCCCATTCATCCTGTTAAATAGTTAGTAGACTTGATATTGTTTTTAGCAAGTGGACAAACAAACATACCATTAATTTTTCAATATCATCATTCCATTCTCCAATGGTAGAAATGAAATTATTAAACTTGTTACACTGGTGTTAGTAAAACGGGTTAGTGATAAACTGTAAAGAAACATTATACATACTCTATCCTTTCTTTGCTTTCTCATTTTCATAAGTGTTGTATAATATTGTTTAATTGATTGTAAATCTATTTGACTATCATCAAACTTAAGTTGTTTTAATTGTTGATTTAAACAATTGATTTGATTCTTGTATGTCTCAATAGATTCTATAAGTGCATTATCAGTAGGGGTTGTCATAATTCGTTTCAGTTCTAGAATCAGTTGTTAGTAAGAGTACTTGTATAGTGGACGTAACACACTAGCACTGGCAAAGCATACCTTGTTTCAAATCATGAATATTTGAATTCAATTGTTTAACTTTCTCTTCCAACAGTTGAAATTCTTGTAAAGAACCCCCCTTATCTTCACAGATAAGTTGTTTGTATACATAATAAGTTGATTTACCAATTGTTTTACTAACCAACTCATTCTCTTCAACTAATGTATCAAGTATTGCAGTTAATCTAACTTTATTGAATTTATTATGTAAATTTAGTTGAATATCTTTAATTGAATAAGGTCTATACTGTTGTTTCATATATTGATTAACTACAAGTTTATCATCTTCATCTACATCTGATGATTCATTTTGTATTAGTTTTCTCTTCTTTGGTGGCATTTTGCTTTTGTTGAAGAGAGTTAGTTAATAGAATAGTTAAGCTTTTTTTTGCAACACTTTGTTGCAAAACTTTAATAATCCATGGGATACAATGCGTAGTTAAATATATAACGTTACTATAACTATGTATCTAGGTAGTACAGGTGAGGATGATAAAACAATTGTGTTTTTTCAACCATATCTACTTGTGAATGCCTATACATTTGCCATTATACGTTTAGCATAGTGTGCACACTGTAGTGAATATTTACCAAACCGTTTGAGCAAAACAGTTTCTCTTTGTTCTTTCTCAAGAATAAATTAGTAGAAATACAATCTTTCCATCTAGTGAATTCTGACTATGCGACTCTGGTATAATTTACTGGTGAGTACAAGTTGAATAGTTACCCCTATTAAATTGGCTGCAATTTGTGTTTGTAGGTGTTTGCTAAGTTACCAGATAAATATTTCAAAGTAGAAATGTCTAATACAATTGTGATGAACTTTTACAACGTTACCAGCAAATCAAAATATATAAATGAGTGTAGTAATTCCTGCTTTGGATAATGTATTAGTCTGTGTTATATAGAATTTGTCGAGTAGTAAGCATCAGCACATCTGTCCAAATGTATGAAAAGTTAAAGTTTCATTAAACATTTGTAGTTAAAGAGAGAGACAAAGAGAGAAAGATCTATAACTTTGTATTATTCTTCCTTTGGTAAGAGAATCCCAAGAGTTGTTCAATTGTTTTGTTTGCCCTCTCCATTTAGCGTAGAGTAATCTTGTGTGTAACGAGAGAGACAGAGAGAGAGAAAGTGCGACAGAATTAAAACGGAAAAAAAACATTTAAATAAAAATATAAATCAATCATTCACCCCCTTAACAAGATAAGATACAACCCCCCATACAAATATGTCAAGTACAAGTACCAGCAGTACCAGCAGCATACCCAAGGAAAAGATAGACCATCTCATCTTAAACTACTTCATTCAAGAAGGTTATCAACAAGCGGCGATCAGTTTTGCTAGTGAATTAAATATTGACATTAACAAATCATGTTCATCAATTCCTCCTTCTGGTACAACTACCCCACAGAATAATCAACAACAAGCGCAGGTGCAAGTGCAACAACGTCAACAACAACAACAACAACAACATCATCATCATCACAATCATAATCATCACCAACATCCATTCATAACTCAATTAAACAACTTAAACAAGCTAAATGAAGATGAATTCTCAAATGTGGTTATGGATTATTTCAATAATCAAAACCATCAACCTACAACTGATTATTCAAAAAGTATATCTCCTTCTCCGTTGGTAGATAATAATTTTGGTACTAAGTTGATATCTGGTTATTCAACAATTGTACAACGTCAAGAAATCAAAATGTTAATTTTAAAGGGTGAAATAACTCAAGCAATTAAAAAAATTAGTGAATATTTCCCAACTATATT
>LQMZ01000636.1:528-11726 GCA_001655765.1 Hemisphaericaspora gorwae
GGAATTCAATTTAGGTCTTTCTCAAATTTAATTGTAAACTAGAAGGTAGAAAATATTATGCAGACACTTTTTTTTACTACTTGTTTTTCAAAATAAATGAAAAAAAAAATAATATTCCGCTTTGACATTTCTCCACAAATATTTTTTAAAATATCCTGTTTTCTTACCAACCGAGCTTAAGATGAATCTTGTTATTGGAAAAAAAAATGTCTAATATTTTCTTACCCCAGACTTATGACATTCCTTTAGTGTTTGATTGGATTATGGTACTCCATATGAAAAATGATCAAAAGAAGGATATAAAGTTGAATGTGCTACGCCTTAGTCTATTGTAGGGAGTCTTGTTTGACTATAAGAAGGTCAAGTAATGCGATAATGAAACAGAAAAAAAAGAAACCGATATAGATAGATAGGTGCACCACCAGAACAGTCCGAAATTTCCGTTATATGTTGTCGGATCCGATAATCGAATTTTATGATTTTAATCTGAGTATCTTGAATACCCCATCTCTTAAACTCCATTGCTATCTAATTCTTGATAAGGAAGAAGGAAATTATTGCGGGGTCCTGTATACAATCCAGATTACGGAATTACATGCATCTAATTTTCATTATCCTTTTTTCTTTCCCACTTTGTCCTTTCTAAATAATTGTGCTTATCGAAGCGGACGCATGGGAATAAGATCTAATCCTTTGTTCTTCCACCATAACAATCAGGGGGCTTTTCTTAAACACTCCACTTTCTATATTGTCGGTGTGGTGGCTTCATTTAGATCAACTCCACTTTGCTACTATATTTTTTGCATCACTGGAATTGCAATCTTTTTCTGAGACAAACAATTTGCAATCAACAGTTGATTTTTCTTGTGTTTGTACCCACCTGCATGTATAAGCAGTTCAGCCTTTCCATATTTTTGATTTAGCCAAGATTGATATGTAAGGATATGCAAAAACGAGGGGTATTTCCTGGAGGCCAAACCCTTCAAGAAAAATTGGTGAATGAGATACGCCAATGATACACCGTACAGTTTAATTGGATTATGCGGGTAGATAAGCACTACTGCAACACATTAATAACTTGGATACATTCATCATCCTATATGCTTGGACAATATACTAAACAGCTATTAGTCTTTTGAGACTGATCCAATCAATACAGTTATTGAAAGGACAAGTCATATCAATGACTACCAGTAGTGAGAGTTCATCATAGTTCCACGTTAAGAAACACTTACGAGAGTAGATTAATACTACATCGGAGAAGATCTACCTAGTATGGACAAAAAATCACTTAATCTGTTTTAAATTCCTATTTCTTTCGGGAACCCCCCCCCCAATGATGTTCAGTTAATTTCTATATCCAAATTTAGTAGACATCTTATTGGCGGCTTGTCTTGCATACCGATCAGCAAGTTCATTATATCTATTTCCCGAGTGTCCAGGGGTATACCTTATGGTGACTCGTTCACTAACGTCATCATACAAATCCATCGCTTTATCAATTAAATCACCGTTTGAGACGTGATTCCCAGTAGAAGTGCGCCAGTAATCATAATCAGATCCATACATCTGTTTCCAACGAGGCCCCCACTCCAAAATAACATTCCGTGCATACTTGGAATCACTATATATATTCCAAATATTATAAGGATAGTCATTAGTTTTAATCATTTGCAAGATCTTAATCATGGCCCATAGTTCTGCTCGTTGGTTTGTAGGTGGGTTCTCGTACATATTCTCTAAATCAAGCAAGGGTATGGAAATATCCTTGTCATTTCCAAATTCAAATACAATACCTATTCCAGCAAATCTCTGCCTGTTATTCTCGTGATTGTTCATACATGCTCCATCGACATATACGTTTTGGACCCGTGTAAGATCGTCAAAATAATCCTGAGCAGTTTCAAAGTCGTCAAAATGGGTGTACATTTCTCCATCAGCACCATGTACATAACTTTCATGATTGAAATAAATGCCTTTCTTACGGCCCTGTACTACCACATAATAACTGCCAAAATCTGTCCAAGGACCCGATCCATTGTTGTTGAGATATGAAACTGCTTCGTCATAATCATGACGTATCGCCCATTTCTTTCCTCTGAAATTTTGACACAGCTTAATGCTTGCTCCTCGAGTGGTAAATATACCTCGTTCCCACCCTTGGGCAACACAGTAGAATGTCATTTAGCGACTAGCCTAATTACATTGTTTAGAGTAGTTTTCTAAATGCCGCCTAATTTTTTTTTCAGTGTTAGAAACGAAAAAACGAAATTACAAGTTGATAATAATGTTAGCTACAAGATGTAACTCCCACTTTTTAATACAGCATTTCCAAAGTTGTTGATTTAAAAGAGAATGGAAATATATTGCAAGTTGATTAACCAATCAGAAGCATGTATAATTGATATAAACACATGACCATAAGTCCTTCTTCATGTTTCGAGTGCATCCAGCTATTCTGGCGCTCTTTGATACCAGTGACCAGCAAGACAATAAGACAAATCCCTCAAATATCCACGTATAGTGTTTAGATACCTTATCCTCAACCAAGCATATCAACTGAAGTGCAATTAATTGCCTGGTTTCATGACAGGCGTCATGCAAAATCAGTTGTACTTCACACAATTTTTAGATTTCGAATCCCGGATAACAAAGGGATGGTTGAAAGTATAATGTAAATCTATCCTGTCAAATACAATTTCTTCAGGAATTCAAGGACCCTTTTTTTTTACATAGAAGCCATTTATGTTGAAAATTAAGGCCTTCCATTCCGGGAAACAACGTTTGGATACTCGTGGATTTCTTATTCAATTTCATCAATCGTTAAAAGATTCACCTTTATACACTGTCACTGTTCCATTTAAGCTTCATCAGGTGGGAAAAAGGCTATAGCAATAAAATATAGTATTAGTATCGGCAACACCCACCACCATCTGCTCCGCTTCTTTACATTTTCAGTATATCTTTCCTTCATATAGCTATCTTGATCATGATAATTATTCTTGTTGTATTGGACTTTCGTTGGTTGGGCGATCGTTGTTGGTCTGTCGCGTTGTCCTGCTGCCTTGGCTAGCATATCTGCCTCCTCGTTGTATGGATCACCCGAATGACCCTTTACATGCAGTATTTCAACGTCAACTTTGCCATAAAGATCCAATGCCTGCGCAATCAATTCAGCATTGACAACAGGTTGTTGATGTAAATTGCGCCACATTGAATTATCTGGACCAAATTTCTGAATCCACCTAGGACCCCATTCTTGCGTACATTTCATAGCATATGCGGAATCGGTCTTTATTCTATATGTCTTCATTCCTGCTTTGTTTTTATCTAATATCCATTCCAATGCTTTAATGATCGCCCAAAGTTCTGCACGTTGATTGGTGGGTTTGTGATTTTCTGGATCTTCAAGGTCAGAAAGTGGGAATAATAGCCTTTCGGTTACCGTCGGAATACTCGAATGACTGTTAGTTGTGACTACAACAATACCCACCCCTCCTGACCTCTTCCTTTCACTATGGTTGTTTGAACATGCTCCGTCTACATACAAGGTGTAGCTCTCATTTTGTGTATGTTGTAACGCACTGGAGTAGTTATAAAATATCTTGTATTTGGAGCCACCAGCCTTCTTGGAGTATGAATGGTAATTCAAGTATACTCCACGTCCAGTCCCCGAAGCAACTGCATAATATTTTCCATATTCACGCCATTTGCTACGGGCATTCATTATCATGAAGGTTTTCGCATCGCCATATTCGTCAAATATCCCATCCACAGCCCCCTCAAAATTGTCTATCAGGCTGCTAAAATCCTTCTGGGATGTGAAAATACCTAGTTTTCGTCCATTTGCAACACAATAGAATGGCATTTTGTCTTGATTGACCAGTTTGATAAATCCTTGGAAAGATAAAGTAGGTCGATTTTTTTCACTTTTCTCCTGTCAACTGATAACTGATTGAAGATTCCCAGATAAAACGTAAGAACGAAATAAATGTTAACTTGTTCTGCGACTTTTCTTTGAGGTAGAAGGATTACGAATTGTTATCTGCAACAGCAATACTGATCCGCTCAAGACTAGTTTGTGGCGATCATATTAGAAAATGCGTGTTTCATAAACAGCATCATTACAACAATTGATGCAAGAGTTGTTCAAATTCAAAAAGGAGCATATAAAATAATATCTCTATATAGTTCACAATTTGTCGATTTAATAGTAAGTTTTGAAAATCGATTATTGCAGCTTTATGGCTTTTTTTTGGAGGTAGTCGTGGACAGAGCAGCCGATTTAGCCAATTTATCGGCTTTGTTGTTGTATTGGTCACCAGAATGAGCCTTCACATACTCTAAACAAACACGCTTGTCAAGTTGAGCATAGAGATTCCGTGCTTTTTGGATGACATTGTCTCCTTTGATCGAAATTTTGCCGTCTCTAGCAATACTGTCAATAGCATATTGAGAATCAGAAAAGATCAACCATTCAGTACCGTTGCTTGTATTTTCCTTGATCCAGTTCATTGCAAGTATCACTGCGGAGACCTCTGCTTCGGTATTCTTACCAATCAGACTCGGGAGAGTATAAAATTTGTTCTGGACTTTCTCTCGAACTATAACCATTCCTACACTGCATTTCTGTTCCTTCAGGCTGTTCTGACATGATGCATCAACATAGATTGCATACTTTCTGTTCAAATACTCATATGCTTGGGTATGGTTATGGAAAATCTTGAAAGGTGTTCCATCTGCTTTCAATAAATAATTATCAAAATTGGTGTAGATTCCTTTATTCTTTCCTTCTTTAATAACGTAATATTCACCGTAGTCCTTGTATTCTTGAATATTGTAACCCTTTAAGCACTTAAGAGCACTTTCGAAATTATCAAATTCCATAATTTTACCTTTCTTGAAACCATGGACCAGAATTACAGCTCGTCTGAATGAGGTATATATGCCATCTAACCTTCCTTTTACGGAACAATAGTATGGCATCGTGTATTGTAAAGTACAATATTGGTGAGTTCAAACTTTTCAAGGAATAGGAGCAACAGAGTGCATTTATTTTAGCGACGTTGGATGACCTAACCTAATATACGTCGTTAAGCGATAAAAAATATGAAGAGATGTGGAGATCGCTAAAAGTTGCTCATTATGACCAGATATCTATCATTTTACTGTATTCATCACGAGTTAATCCCACTACCTAGGAGTTCGTTGTTTCTAAAGTTGTCGCTTATATTGAAGAGTGTATCTTACAATAGTAGACGAATCGAGTCGAATGTTCTTTATAAGTCAAATGCTCTTTATAAGTCAAGCCAGTTTATTTGTTGAAATTAGGTAGTTTTGGTTAAAATTCAGGGAGGGTGAAATTCGTTTGTAGATCTTTTAAGAAGCATTGCATTATTATTATCAGCATTCCCCTCTTAGCAAAGCTGCTTGGATAGTTGAATTCGTCCGAGTTTCCACACTGGCTACCTGATTGAAGGTTATCCTTGTAAGCATCCTTGTAGGAAGTACCGCAGGAACTACAGTTGGTTTCAGAACCCAAAATACTCCTTAAACTTATTCAATTCTATTATAAACAAAATTATGATTTTTTGGTGGTATCCCTCAAAAACTTAATACCAATCTAGAAGTTTACCGATATTGTTCATTCTTGGACACGTAATTCACGAAAATCTTCGGCAGGCCTGGTAATACAAGATTATTAAGTATCTATCTATCTACTACTCATTCTCTTGGCTCCTTCGCAGGCCAACGTGTCTGCTCTATCGTTGTAGAAATCACCCGAATGACCAGCAACATGTTCTATGGTAGTTCTATCTTCTACTGCATTGTACCATTCTAGGACGAGTTCAATAAGTTCGGCGTTGCTTACTGGAAGCCTCTTCTGGTTACGCCATTTGTTACAGTCGGAACCATACTTCTTGATCCATCCTGGTGCCCATTCCAATACACAATTCATGGCATATTTAGAATCAGTGACGACCTTGCACTTTAGTGACGTATTAAGATAAATCCATTGAAATACCTTAAGAAGAGCCCATAGCTCGGCTCTCTGGTTTGTTGGTGGGGTTATTTCAGGATCCTCGAGATCTGAAAGCGCATACGATTTGTCATACTCTTCGTGGTCAACGAACGCCATTCCTACTCCAGCCAGTCTTAAGTTCTTTCCACGACGATGATTATTTTTACATGCCCCATCAACATAAATAACAAATGTATTATAGTGCTTCAACGCATCTACATAGTTGCTGAATTCTTTATACTTGGAGCCAAGGGCATTTTCTTTAAAATGCTTGAAATTGAAGTAGATTCCTCGGTTTTCACCTCTGGAAACTACAAAATAGTTCCCATAATCTCTCCATTTCCTCGTTGTGTTTTCCGTCAAAAATTGCACTGCTTCGTCATAGTCATCAAATGCATCCCATTTGGATCGACTATAATAGCAATATGTCAGATTTCTGCATTTTGACTTGGAAGTAAAAATACCGACTTTACGTCCCCTTACAGCACAGTAGAATGGCATTTTGTGTTTGGCGGTTCGATCGCGTTGTCAATGATAGGTTCCGTAAAAAATTTCGTCCGATGGCATCGATTTGCGCAACAAAGAACGGTGCACCCATTTTTTTCATGGGTTGCAATTCTCTTCTTGCTACATTACACATAGCAGATATAACAAGTTCCTACCAATTCCGGAAATTTCATGGGTGTTTACTATGGACAAATGACTTCTCTATAGAAATGCTACTATTTCCAAAGGCGCCACAAGATTGTTTGTTTTTCTTGTGGTTGGCTTGAGCTTTTGAAAATAACACGCCATACTTGATAACGAGTATGGGGAACTGTAAATTCTCTAAAACTATCTAATCTACGCTTTATATCCCTCTCTGGTCTTCCATACGTTCTGCACCTCTCTTAGCTAGCTCGTCGGCGCGTTCATTGTAGACGTTTCCTGAATGACCGGGAACATACCTAATGTTCACCAATGGTTTGACCTCCGAGTACAAATCCATAGCGTAGTCTATAAGACTGGAATTTGCTACGGGATCTCCATATGAATTATACCAATTTCTGCAGTTATTCCCAAATTTGTTGGCCCAGTTTGGTCCCCATTCTAATATACAATACATGGCATATCTGGAATCTGTATAGATAATGCATCGGAAGCCTTCCCAGTGGGAACGATTTTTAACCCACTCTAGTGCTTTGATAATAGCCCACAACTCTGCTCGTTGATTGCTTGGAGGGAAATCTTCGGTATCTTCGAATTCAGAAAGCATATATGACTTATCCCAAGAATAGTTGCCAGGAAAGACAAGACCAATACCAGCCAGTCGCATTTGTGCAGATAGGTGATTATTCGTGCACGCACCATCAACGTAGATAATGGAGCTTTCTGATTCCTCGAAATCTTCATCTTCTTGTGAAGTATAAGAAACTGCGTCATCTTGCACATTTTTGTCATAAAAGTCTCTAGCTTCTTCGTAGTCGTCAAATTTTGTATAATTACATCCAAAAGCATTATCCATATAGTTTTGGTAATTCAAGTAAATACCACAACAGTCCCCCTTTATTACAACAAAATAGTCTCCATTATCATTCCAACTACTAGTGTTGTTATCCATATGCTCCACTGCGTCTTCATAGTCAGAATATTCATACCATTCATCTGAAGTAAACAAAGTTTTTCTTTTAGAAGTGAATATTCCAGGTTCACTCGCTTCGTCCACGCAAAAGAATGTCATACGTGTATTGTATATGAGTTCTCGTGGTAGATGATTATTAATCTTCCTTTCGAAATTGCCAAATGTTTTTTTTAATTTCTTTTTACATGGTAGCACCCGATAAGAATTGCCTAACTACAGAAAGTAGAAATCCTAGATACCACCAAATTTTTGGATCTTATTACAACTCATTCCTAAACCCACATATTTGCCCGTTTTCGTGCTAGTTCGTCTGCACGTTCATTTAATTTACTGTCAGAGTGCCCGGCAACGTATTTTATTGTTACCATATGTTTAACATGTGAATACGCATTCATTGGCTGAATAATGAGATCATGATTCACAACAAGGTGGCCAGATGCATTTCTCCAATGTCTCCAGTTTTCCCCTTGTAATCTTTCCCATTTTGGTCCCCATTCCAATATACAGTTCATCGCGTATTTGGAATCTGTATATACTGTACCAATCAAATTTTCCGACTGAGAACATTCACTTTACCCACTTAAATGCAATGCCCAAATTTCTGGTCTTTCATTAGTAGGATGAAATAAATCAGGATTCTCAAACAGAGAAAGGTTGCGTGATTTATCGCGCATTTGCTGTCCTGGGAAAATCAATCCAATACCGTACCAGCCAGTCGGTGCTCAGGAGGAAGATGATTGTTTATACACGATCCATCCACATATATTTCGTAGTCGCCTAAATAATCCTCATAATCCAGTAATCCAAACTCTTCCGATGGTATGAAGTTTGATGCCAAATCCGATCTTATAAAATTATTTTCGACTGTTTGGGACATTAGAAAACCGAGATTGGTAACATGTACATTACTTCATAATCTGGAAAATATTTGGCTCTCCTATCTACATCTCCAATCGCGCAGTCCCATTACGAATTTCACTATCCAATTTCGCAGTCTTTCCTGCTAACTTATGTGCTATTTTCATATTCAAATTATTGGTATCGTTAGAAATACACCACAACGTTACCACGTTGCTAACTTCAGAATATATCTCAAGTGCTTCATGTATTAGACTAGCATTTTCCACTAGGTTCCCATCCCCAGTTTTCCAATTCTCATAATTGTCACCAAATCTCTTGACACAAAATGGTCCCAATTTTAATACGCAATCGATGGCATATTGAGAAGAAGTGTATATCGTGTGTGTCATTGGGGCTTCGCTAAATGGAATAACCGAACGCAATGCATTGACTACTGCCCAGAGCTCAGTCTTTAAGGTAGTTGGTGGATTCTCGGCGGTTTTATCCAACTCTGACACCGCAGCATAACTTCGAAGGGGTTCTTCTTCGTAGCATAGAAGCAATCCAACCCCTGCCAGTCGTTTTTCAGGAGGAAGGTCAGTGTTTATACAGGAACTATCGACAAAAATCGAATAGTGTTTTAAAGTTCCATCATCATCCAGCTCGTAGTAAAACTCTTCATCCAGTTCATATGGGCGGTCGTATTCTTCTTCCAGATAATCGGGGTTTTCATCATTTATGGAGTGTGAACCTTCTTCATCCAGAGTGTCCATCCAGTCATCGGAATCCTGGTTCATTTGATGTTGAAGATCTTCAAACCGGGGCTTATGATTATCAGTACAAACCTTTTTGGTTTCGTTCAAGTATTTCAACACCTTTTCATAATTATCAAACTGCTCATACGTAGAATTGTTGGCGAATTGTTTATATTGTCGATAATTCAAATAGATTCCACGATCTCCACCTTCAACTACAGCATAATACTCCCCATAATCTGACCACACTTGATCCTCCACATTGTTGTTTAAAAATCGTATTGCGTCATCATACTCAGTAACACCAAAATCATACCATTGTTCTCGTTCTGGGAGCTTCTTCTTGGAGCTATAAATACCGGGATGATTTCCGTCAATGACACAAAAGAAAGGCATCGTAGATGACTGAAAAGTTGTTTTTGGTAGTGAATTATTTATTTTTCCTTGTCCCTTAGAATTTATGAAATCCATCAGAAAATTCCGCCCATCATATGAAATTCTTTTTGATAATATATCTACACGAGGTCGGACACTCTCGCATTATTCACATGATCTAACTTCTCCGGTTGGGGATACGTATGCTGTTAATGAAGGTGGAGAAGCTTGTTTGTTAAGTGAGTGCATTCCAATCAAGAAGCAACAAGGAAACTAATAATTACTCATCGCTTTAATCATATACACATATATTGAAATTTATATCTAATCAAACATATCATCATACATACGACTTGCCCCTCTTTGTGCAAGCTCATCTGCCCGGTCATTGTGTTCATCACCTGAATGACCAGGAACATGTCTTATCGTCACAATATTATCAACATCATCATACACATCCATAGCAAGATCAACAAGATCAGCATTCGTAACTGGATAACCATGGGCATTCCTCCAGTCTGTATAATCATCACCATATCTATCAACCCAATTTGGACCCCATTCCAAAATACAATTCATGGCATAGCGAGAATCAGTGTGGATATAACAATGAAGAGGTGAATCCCAATTAGCACGAGAACGAACCCATTCTAATCCTTTAATAAGGGCCCAAAGTTCAGCACGTTGATTACTTGGAGGATCTTGATGAGGGTTTTCCAATTCTGATAGTTTGTATGATCTATCCCATGAATATTCCCCCGGGAATGCTAAGCCTACCCCAGCAGCTCGCTCATTTGGAGGTCTATGGTTGTTTATACAGGCTCCATCGACATATATAAAATAGTTTGTCATTTGTATCAATACGTAGCAATCAATTGAATGATTGATATTGATACGTGGAAGTGGTGAATTTTTTTTGGGCGGCGTTCTTGGAGGTAAGATTAGGAAGATAGAGTTTTGGCTCATACTCAGGTGATATTGTACATGTGGTAGCACCGAATATCAAAATAGTAAACAACTTGAAATATCTGTGTTTTCAAAGATGCATTTGAAACTTCATGGTTATATAAGGTAATTTGCATTTGAATGCATGGTATGGCATAAGCCATTCTTTCTACCTGCCTTGCTGTCAAGTTTTCGGTACATTGGTTGTGTTGGGGAGCGGGGGGACTTGAAGAAGTTAAAAAAATGGAAGTTATACGAGAGAGAGAAACGGATGATGAAATGATGGAGTCGATACATAAAAGGTTCCTATAAATTATAAATTTCAATCGACTTGATTAAGACTAGCAAAATCAATACCTTCAGGAACATCATAGACTGCCCAATCTCTACCGCTATTTTCGTCAAAGGTAATTTCATCTGTTTCTGGATCTACATGAATACCATTCTTTGCTAGAATGGCGGTATCCATTTCATTTAATGCAATTTCTGTCAACTTTTTACATTCATCAATTGACTTTTTATCATCTTTGGTTGCCATTGTTATTTTCAATGGAGGATAACCTATTAAATCATATAGTGAATTCAATTTGGTTGTTAAAACTCTGACTTGTTGGATATAATAATACATTTTGTCTTTGCT
>LQMZ01000651.1:4891-16814 GCA_001655765.1 Hemisphaericaspora gorwae
TCGTCGAGATCGAGTATATAGAGGGGAAAACTTTTCACTTGTTTATAGCGGAATGTAAGAGGGTGGCAGGGCGGATTATATACTAATATACATTCTGTATTTATTGTACTTATTAGAACGGTAAATATCTAACACGCTTCATTTTTAGTTCAACGCTTTCACTTTTTAATCGGCTATCTGTATGCAGGAAATCAATAACAGCAATTCCTTATTACTCCCCAAATGTAATTTATTCAAATTTACAATGTAATTAACCAAGAATAACTTATAAATTCATTTCAAAAGGCCAATTTGTTCTTATTTTAAATAGTGAATTGCAATTGTTCAATTAGAATATAACTAAGCATATCCCGATTCTCGGAAAGAAAGAAAGAAAGGAGGAAAGGTAGTGTACCTAGACAAATTCCCGTCGCTTCACGTGCTACAGTAATTTAATTGTTATCAATCCAATTACACTTTATAGATACAAATAGCATGTGGGTTTAACAAATATTCCTAGAAGGTTTCCTTGTTTCGAAATCTCACACAATTTAGATCAGTATAGTTCCCAGATAATAGAATTTTGATTAATTTCTACTGGGAGACATTATACACTTGTCTAATGATAGAACCATAGGTTAACCTCTCCTTTCTGAGCACTTCCTATGGTTAGGTTGCAATTTATATGCAGGTACCAATCGATCCAAAGATAAAGAAATTTTGGACCATTTGACACGACGGTTGGCTTGATAGTTTCGATGACAAGTTAGCTCTCCCATTGATTCAGTAGATGTTTATATAATATATATCTATATGATGATAAAACATTTCTACGGAATATCATAACTTGCGTAAATATTCTACATAATTTAAATAGCCTCTCGATTAGTTCGACTATTGTGAAATAATTAAAAATCAAATTGGGGACATCCAATATGGAGTGGACCCAGCAAAAAAAAATCTTTCGAGTGTATCAAAATTTTCATCTTAATGATTCGTTGAGTTTAATCAACTGCATATCTATATGAACGGTACTGAATACATTAGTACTGGTGCTAAGCCAAAGACAAACCCCTCACCACTAGGAGGTGCCGTATTATCAAAATATTCTACTGCTGCAAATGCCAATACAACTCCCAACAACACGGTTTCCACTTCATCAACAATTAATGCTTCTAATGGTGGTAATTCAGCTTCTACACCTACGAAGACTTCGAATCCAGTGGTTACTCAAGCTGTCCCGTCTGGTACATCTGATCAATCTCTGGCTTCTAATTTGAAAGCTGCTTCTCTTACCTCTGATGCCCTTACCCTGGGCTCTACTGGAATCTCGTCAACTACATTATCCATTGAGTCCAAGTCCATCCCAACTACCGCAACCGAGTCCAAAACGCCTCAAAATGTTCACAATAAGAGCAATGGAAATGTTGATTCCAACATCTCCACTTCCAATGGAATTCAATCTTCGGTTCGTACCATGTCTGCTAAGAAAATTTCTGAAATCTATCCAGTTTGGAAGAAAGAAATTAACCTGACATTAATCCCTGCATATGAAAATGCCCCTGTCCCCAAATCGCTTGATTCTAATCAATGGTCTAACTACATTCAAATTGGACTTAAGCATTTTCGTGGATGCGAAGCCTTTTTTAGAGATCCTGAAAATTTCGAAATGCGTGAACGTTGTGTTCTCAATCTTTATATTACTAATGATTCCGGGCATATAGAAGATTATCGTGCGTTACTCTGGTTATTAGATGACATGTTTATTACCCATATAGATAATGTCGGTCCTCAATTTGTTAACCAGATCGAAACACAATTAGGAAACAATGGTAAAAGGTTAAGAATGAAACAAGTGTTAGAGTATCTTGATGGAAATGCTACATTAGCTGCTGAGGAGACAATCGAAAAGAAATTGGTCTCTTTTTGGCGGGACTTTGAAAGCACAAGTAACTCTCCTTTGAGGTTGTTAGACCATTTGGTTGAATATGAAAATCATAAACGTGATGATATTGACTACTTTTTAGATATCATTATTCCTTTTCCTATGAAAATTGTATTTAGAAGCTTTAAAGGAAAAACACACCTCGGTAGTCAGAAGGCTTTTTGTAAGGTTCTTGCCGAAGAATACAACAAGTATAAGGATAAGAGCAACAAGTACCATCCAATTACTTTCCATGAGTTAAGAAGTAAAATCAAGATCAATCCAGATTATAACCATCCTGCGATAACTTTTCCTTCCGGTTCCGGTTCTTTTGGGTCTTTTGGTGCTAAAGGCCGGGCTTCAAACACTCCAAAGCAACCATCCAATAAATATATAAGACCTGCCATCGCTGCATTAACAGATTCGGCAAGTAGCATATCTTCCTCAGTTGGATCCAATGATGGTTCAGTTACTCAAAGAGCAAGACAAACCGACACTTATCGTACCCCAAGTAGGCCAACTAGCCAAAGTTTTGGCTCTGATACACGTTCGGATACGATTTCTTCTAAACCAAGTCGCGATAACGAAACCAGTAGAAATTCAAGTAGTTCTGGTGGAAGACATGGAAGCGACGACAACAGATCTTACCATGACAAGAGATCTCAGAATGACAGTAGATCCTATGATAGGACCGATCATTATCAAACTAGGTCACAGGGAGACAGGAGGGGTCAAACTGAAAGTAGATCTAGTAGTGGTAGAAACGATAATGTTGACCACAATAGATCTCATGGTTTAAGACCTTTCGATGATAGAACTACTAACAAAACTTTTGAAACCAGAGCTAGTGAAACAAGAGCCAATGAAACAAGAGCCAATGAAACAAGAGCCAATGAAACAAGAGCCAAGGAACCAAGAGCCAATGAAACAAGAACAAATGAAACAAGGTCAAATGAAACTACCAGTAGATCAGGATTGAATGATTCTAGAGCAAGTGAATCCAGACCAAGATTTGGAGAATCTTCCGCTAGATCAACAAGTGAACCTGATACCAGGCACCAGAGCATCGATGCAAGATATACATCGAATGATAATGGGCCTCGTACTAGTGGTACTTCGAATGATTATAGATCTTATAATGATAGTAAGACAAATGACAGATCAAGCTACGACCATAAAGGAAGCGAAAATAGATCATATAAAGATAACTCTAGGGATACCAGGTCTTACGGAAACAGTTCCGACAACACCAGGCATTATGATGACAGAAATGACACCAGATCCCATGGTCGTAAACAATCAAGGTCTGAAGACAGGGTTGACGACGATAGGGCACCAAAGCGTCAAAATGTAGATTCTTCTCAGGGACCAACCAATGGTTTTGCCACTCCCCAAAGACGAAGCAGTGTGAATGTTGAGCGTATTAAGAACGTCGTATCATCGCAGCCATCACCATTAGAGAAGAAATCGCAATTTTCTCATGTGAATCCAGAAAGGCTTAAAAGCATCGAGGGTGCAACGAATTCTCCAACAACAACGGAAGACTTCTTAAAACTTCATTTGGCTAATAACTCAGATGATTCCCCTGGTTCATCATCTTCCCACTCCCGCTCCGGTGGAAGGGGAGGTCGTGGAGGTAGAGGGGGCGGTTCTTCACGTGGAGGAAGAGACGGTTCTTCACGCGGAGGAAGAGACGGTTCTTCACGTGGAGGAAAAGGTAATTCTTCACGAGGAGGAAAAGGTAATTCTTCACGTGGAGGAAACGGTGATTCCTCACGTGGAGGAAAAGGTGATTCCTCACGTGGAGGAAAAGGTGATTCCTCACGCGGCGGGAAGGGTGGTTCCTCGCGTGGAGGAAGGGATAACTCTAGGGGAGGATCTCGCGGTGGACGTGGAGGACGTGGTGGACGTGGTGGAGGCCGCGGAGGTCGCGGTGGTCACACTGGAGGCAATGGAAAGTCTGAAGCTACCATTTATGAGTTAATGAAGAAGGGTACCGTGAAAGGTGGTGCAAATGTTCCCTCTGCTCCTAGATTTACGGCACTGGTACCTTCTGCACCAAGAGGTGGTTGAAACTAATCGAACTCTAATGCAACCTGATTTCTACAACGTTCTGGTTGCAAATAATGGATCATAGTAGAAAATTTTATTGAAGACGATAAACCTAGAACTTGTACAGATGTGTTACCATCTTGGACGCTTTTTATTATTTGTTTATGTAAATTATGATATATCAGAACCTTAAGAAATAAACATTATATTAAATGTGCCATGAAACTTAAGCGAGGTGATAATACAATGTATCTGAAGTTATGGTAACCTTAATATTGATTAGCCAAAGTAATTCTCTACACCAGAAACGACTGCCCTTGTTCTCTGTCATTATTTATTTACATGCAAAATTCTTCCACCTGCGATCTTATTATGCAATACATTTCGGGAATACAACCCAATTCTGTAAACAATCACCTTCTCTATAATACAAGTCTCCAAAATACACATCTCTATACAAATTTACTACTTAATCCTCTCCAAAACTGCAACAGATTCAACATGTTTGGTTTGCGGAAAGAAATCAAACCCAGCAACATCCTTCACTCTGTACTGAACCCCCCCAGCCTCAATTTGCAATCTTTCAAACATATTCAAATCCCTGGCTTGAGTAAAGACACTACAACTGATATACACAATCAAATCCGGATTGAATTTCAATAACCCACGCAAATATGTCTCATTAGAGCCCATTCTAGATGGATTCATAATTACCATACTCTTCGATCCGGTAATTTCACCAGTTTTGAACTTTTCAGCTTCGAAAATATTACTTGCATCACCAGGAAGGAATTCAAATTTACTCTCATCAAGAGCATTTAGCTTGACATTGCGGATCGCATCTGCTATGCTTCCTGCACTTGTTTCAATTCCATAAACCTTCCCCTCCAATGGGAGGTCTCGTGAAAGTGCAATACCCAAAAATCCAACTCCACAATAAGTATCTACTAAATTTTGAATTGCAACTTTGCTTGAGGTCATATGTTCTCTAATATAATTCAACACTAAGGGCAAGATCGAGTGGTTAATTTGGAAAAAACTATTGGAATGAAACTGATAGAATAAATCTTCAATTTTTGCAGTGGTAACTCCATTTGGATCGTCAACTGCATGTAACGTATATTGCCTAGTAAGTTCATTAAAGTCAATAGTTTCTCGTAAGTGCAAGTTTTTCATGATTTTCTTTCTGGAGTCTTGATTTTCAATTGCATCACTAAAGATTTCTTTCCTTTTCAGTTTATATAACTCATTGATTGAATTAGAAGCTATGGGACATTCTTCAACATCCACGTTGCGTCGACTATGAATTTGATGAAATCCCACTTTTACTTGATTGTTTAGTAGATCAACATGGGGACTGATTTTTGTTCTATAAAGATACTCCAATGGAGATCCAATAACTCTTCCAAATGTCTCTGTATTATCAAAAGTGTCGAATATGCTAGGATAAAAAAATTTATATGCCCTTTGAATCATACGCTGTTTATGCAACAATTGTTCTTGATAGGGTAACATCTGGAATGAGCAACCACTACATTTTTGGAAATGCTTGCAACCGATCAAACTGTCATCGCGAGCAGAACGACTCGAGTCAAGTAACTGAACAACTTCAGCTTCTGCATGGAATTCATAATGCATTCTTATTTTCACCTTAACTTTATCACCAATTACCACTTTTGGGACCAAGAGTATCGAAAATTTCCCTAGAATGTCGTCAGAATTCGCCAATACTTCAGAAGCATAGTCTGATTTTGGAACCAAAGCTATACCTTCTCCCAGATAGGTCATATCTCTAATCTCCACAGATTCGATAATTACGTCATCTTTATCTTTTCTTTGGCGAGGCAAGAATGCATGCACTAATTCAGGGGGATTAAGAACTTCTTCAGGTGTGATTCGTATTTTATTTGCTTTCGAAAAATCAGAAAGGAAATCCTTAATTTCAAGAAAGGTTACATTAGAAGGGTGAGTTGGATCATTGGTATCCTTCCTTCTTTTCGTCTTTTTCATATGTTTGAGAAGAACAGGAATGCTTTCCAAATTCGTACGAGAAGCCCTAGTAGGTCTCTGAATTACCGTAGAATACAGACGAAATCCCACTCTATATCCCAAATTTCGGATCAAAAGTCGTATGCGGACTACTGTAGACATGGCTTACACAAGATGAGATGACCAATCCATCCATCGATGATCTGAACGGTTTTTTTTTCACGTTTCCATGGAGATACAAATGGTAGCGCATATCTAAATATACTTTGAAAGGATCGCCCAACAAAATGCCGATTTTTATGATTCCAGCATCCTAGAGATTAAAGTTCAACAGGAACAAGCTTGATCAAGAAGAAAGTTTAAAACCTATTTTTTGTTTGATCTTAATTCTGTGGATAATGACTATTGTAGGACTATGGCAAATACAATTTCTGGATTAAAACTGTTCTTAATTTCACTGATGATCGACATTAATTGAACCTTGCACTGTTCAAGCTAAGATCTTTAAAACAAAATAAGATTTAATTGTTGGTCATTAACAAGTCTGTAGGTGTAGTCACGTTTACTAATTTTCCACACATATTAATGAGAAGGTGGCATTCAACAGAGAAAGGTGGCTGATTCATCAGTAGAATATTTTACTAGATAAAATCAGTCCAAAACTTGAAGCAACAAATTCCTACTAGACCCCCCTAAACCTGTTGACGCTTTCTGAATTGCCTCTCTTTTTTTTTTCTAAATTTGTCTTATCGCGCTTGATGGAGATACTTACACAAAAACAAATTTTTTAGATCTCCCTTTCCCTTTTTGCGGAGTAATGCTTAAAAGGGGTGGTACATCATCGATTTAGTTTATCCCCTTCTTTCTTTTTTACAAGAATATAATCGTCTTTGGAGACTCAAGAAATGGACATCAAATTCGTTTCACAACTACCGCTGGAGATACTTCTACAAGTGTTCGAACTACTACCAATCAACTATCTCGTTGCTTTGTCAGACATTCCTGACTTGTGCCAAGTAATATTCCCTGAAGTTCACATTAGTAGCCATCACCAATATACTCAGAAATATGTGGGATTATCATCAATTTCACAAGACATTAAGTATGAAAGAAAGCGGATTGTGTTTGAGACATTATATAGCTTTTTGAAGTGGTTTAAGCATGGTTATCTTCCTAATAAAATTCTATTTTATGATGTTTGTGATTTATTGGAATTTCATCACTATTTAAGTGATGTCTTGCATTTCTGTCAGTGCATTGAATTAAAGACAGATTACCTGAGAGATTCACAAAACATTCAAAAGAATCTAGAACAGTTGTTTAGATTGGGTTATAACATCAATGCTATTAGTTTGAATCAACATCGTGACTGGAGTCTTACCATCCCTTCAAGTGTTCACACAGTTGAAGCTTGGTCTCAAGAAGGTAGGCAGACTTTATCGCTTCTTCCGTCGAGTGTCATAAACCTAAAAATACACAATTTCATAATTGAGTATACCCCATTTCTAAATGAGAACTTAGAAACTTTAGAAATATTTGGGGTAAGGAGTTTCGGATCCAATGCCTTAGGTGTATTTCCACCATTTTTAAGAGAACTAGTAATATATGAGCAACCAAGTTGCTTCTCCTTGATAGATATCACAAATCTCCAGTTTTTAAGAAAGTTTGAATACCATGGAAGTGTTAGGCTGAATAGAATTACTACATTAGACCAAATAAAATTACCGGTCCTGATTAAGTATTTATGTCTTTCAAGTTTAATGCTTGAAGATTTACGAGGATTAGAGAGATATTCTAACCTTAAGAAACTATTCATCAAAGACTGTCCTGTGTTTCACAATTTTTTCAACAATGCACAATTTCCAGATGGCTTGCACAGTTTGACCTATTCCAATCAAAGTGGGGGGTTTGGCCTAGAAAGAATGCTAGAAGATCACAGTGAAGAATATCCTTCATTATACTACAATAATTATCTCAAGGTTTCTCATAATTTTAAACTACCAGGTCTGCTTAGAGTCTTACGACTTGAAAATTTGTCATTTATTGCCATTGTGCCATCAATGTTAAAATTACCCGACTTGAGCGAGTTGACAATTAGAAATATTGGCGGTTTCATGGATCCATTGGATTCATTAAAACTACCAACAACGTTACGCAAGTTGGTTCTAAAGGATTGCTTTATCAATTCGGTTGATAATATAAGATTCCCATCAGGACTATACCATTTAGACTTATCAAAAAACTTTATAGAATCCATTATGAAGAGCAATCTAGGAAGTATGGGATATTTACAGACTTTAAACTTGCTGTACAATAACTTCACATCTACAGACAGATTCCTGGAATGCTTGCCTCAGAAAGTGGAGAGATTAAATCTTCATGGAAATAAGTTGTCGAAATGTCAATTTGAACAAACCATTTCGCAATTAGATTGCGAAATTTTCGGCAAAGACTATTGCATATCTAACAATACACTCAGAATAACCAACACTAGAAACATTAACCTTTGGGTTGACCTGAATCTAAAGTTTGACACTGGAACAATCGAGTTCCCAACCTGCTTAGATTCGTTTGAAATTCATCAAGCGAGAGGAAGTAGAATAGTTCTTTCAAACGAGAGCTTTTTTTTAAAACTTCCCGAAACTCTAACTAAGCTAGTGCTCTGTGGAGTTGTGTTGACTGAAAGTAATCATTCATATCATTTACCTGCATCTTTGGAAACGCTTTCAATTACATGCAACTTCACAACGAACTCAATCAAATCCTTCAATCTATTGCTGGCCACTAGCTTGAAATCATTGTGCCTTAGTGGTGGACATATTTCTGAGTTTGATTTAAATAGAATTCCAAAGCACGTTGAGAGGATAGAACTCATTAATATGAATTTATTGTACTTAATAGGATCTTTTAAGAAATTTCCTAATTTAAAGCATATAAATCTAGAAAGAAACAATCTATCAAATTCCATACATTTCCTATCCTTGCCGAAATCAATCTTGTCTATTGCTGTCAATACAAATGATTTATATGACGTTTCCGGTTGGAATATTGACAATTGCAACAATTTGAAATTTATCTACTTGGAACGCAACCCAAAATTGAGTGAAGGTTATGTTCACAATGTTCTTAGTTTGGCTCAAAGGTTGTATAAATCTGGGGGCAAAAGCTGCGGGATTTACTTATCCAGTCCCAAGTTGAACTTGATCGAGAACTATGATTTCTTCAATCAGGTCATTAAAGATGCGGATTTGTTGTAATAACAAATTTTTGGCGGAAAGCCTAAATACTACATAATGACTGAACCTTTATTTTAACTAAGTTTGTAGACCTTTCTAAGAAGTATTTAGTAAAAAAACATTACTACCTTTTATAAAGTTTACAAGCGAAGCCTCGCCAAGGAGGAAATGTAGTTTTGGAGAACGGAAATCTAAAAGTCTTGTGATGATGCGCGAATGCTTGAAGAAAAAAAAAAGCAACAGAAAAGTTACACAAAGCTATAAGCCCTTTTTTTTTTCAAATGTCTTAGATTCTTCAAACCCTAAATCCCTTAATTTCTTTAGAAAACTATTACTAGTTGAAAAGCAAAATAACGACTAACTTCCTTAAGAAACTATTCATATATAGAAAAGCAAATGACAACAAATATCAGTAAACGATAATACTTGTCATTTAAGCATTCTTTAGTCAATCTAACCAACCCCCAATTAAACGAAAGTCAAAACTTAGCATGCTGGAGCGACCCCTTAATGACATACCAGAACTGCAACAACAGGAACAAGAGCAACTGTTAGATACCGTCGCCACACATGAATCCCAATACTCATATATAGAGGCTGATGCCGGGGATGGAACAAAAGCTCATCAGCAATATCTTCAGGGCATGCCCTTGGTTTTAACAATCATATCTTGCGTTGTATCATTATTCTTAGTTGCATTAGACCAAACTATCGTATCCACAATTTTGACGACAGTAGGTGAACGGTTTAATTCTTTTGCCCAGGTTGGATGGTTAACGTCAGGATTCATGTTACCCATGGCATGTCTTGCCCCATCCTATGGGAAATTATCTATCGCATTTGGTCGGAAAACCACGATGATTGCCGGAATAATAATATTTGAAGTCGGATCATTAATCTCGGGCCTTGCAAATTCAATGGGTATGTTAATTGGAGGAAGAACGATTCAAGGTATTGGCGGAGGTGCCATTCAAGCAATGGTTATGGTAATATTGACAGAGTCAGTTCCAATCTCAAAGAGATCTTTGCTGTTTGCTTCAATATCAGTAGTGTACTCCACATCTAGTGTATTGGGTCCAGTTGTAGGTGGAGCATTAGAGAAGATTTCTTGGAGATGGTGCTTCTATATCAATTTGCCTATTGGTGGGGTAGCATTATTAATCTTATTCTTCGGCTTCAACCCTCCAAAGCCAGAAGGAAATTTAAGACAAAAACTTTCCAAGATTGACTTTATAGGGACATTCTTGCTAGCGACAGGTATAGTTTTGGTATTGCTTGCATTGACATTTGGAGGGATTGATTTTCCATGGAATTCAGCACCTATTATCGTCATGTTCACGCTTGGTGGTTTAATTTCCCTTGCGTTTATTGTGTGGAACTTTAGGTTTGCCAAGCATCCTATCATATTGAAAGAATTTTTAGTAATTCCTCAAGTTTTAGCAGCTTGTCTAAGTGGTATGTTCAATTTTGCATTTTTCATCTCGAACCTTACCTATCTTGCAATTTATTTCCAAGTTATTTTTGATGCATCGAGTTTACAGTCAGGGATTTATTTATTACCTATGGTTATAGCTGTGACGTTATCATCGTTCGGAAACAGTTTATTTATTGGGTACACAAGAAACGTCAAGTTGACAATGTTAATATCCGGAGTATTATCACCTATTGGAACAGGTTTATATTTGTTGCTATCAACGGACTCATCTTTAGGTTTAAGAATAGGGGTTTTAATTGTTTGTGGTGTTTCGGTTGGTTTGCAGTTTCAGAGTTCACTTTTAGCAGCCCAGTTGGTTTCACCTAAACATATCCCAGGGGCGTTGATTCTAGTTACGATATTCCTTAATTTCTTGAAGAGTTTTGGAGCCACAGTGTCAGTTAACTTAGCCCAATTAATATTTCAGACAACGGGAACTTCATATATTAATCATTTAATAGAATCATTGCCTAAAGATTCCGAATCATACGAAATCCTCACAAATGCAACTACCAAAGCTTTAATTTCCAACCCAAGATTGATCACATCATTTCCAGAAGAAACGAAAACTATGATGTTGGATCAATACATGAAAGCATTTAAGAATGTATTCTATTTGGGACTTGCGTTAGCAATTGTTTGTTTTATTGCTGCATTGTTTACTACTAACAAGAAAATCCCCAAAACTAAAGATATCAAGAGAAGAGGTAATGACGAAGAACAAGGAATTAGTGGTGAACAAGATCAGGCTGCGGATGAGCAAGGGCACTCGGCAGGTGAACAAGAGGACGAGTCATTTGAGCGACAGCAAGTGATAAGCGATCAGGAACAAGTGGTAGACGACGAAGAGGAAGAATACAGGGAAAAAGAAAGAAAGAAGAGTATACAGGTGAAAACAGTACATCCTAATTTTAGTGAAAGCACGACACCTACCAGTACTGATACAAAATGAGAGCCGAAGAAACCAAACCAAGAATTTATTGCAAGAATAAGTAGAGGGGTAATTTATATATTAATTCAGCTAATACAACATATAACAAAACGTCCAATAATTCCCTATCATCAACATATCTTATAAGCCCAGCTTTTTTTGAGCCATAACTAGTCTATCATTTGCAGTTTCGATATAATCTCGCAATGTAGATTCAACTCTTTGGGCCCTCGCCACTTCCTTCTGCTTTTTAATTTCAAAGTCTCGTACTTTAGTATGTATTTCATTCTCAACTTCTTCAGTTGCTTTCTGGCTTCGCCGTATCTCTTGTTCTATTT
>LQMZ01000741.1:271-10476 GCA_001655765.1 Hemisphaericaspora gorwae
TTATTTCATGGAATTATATGTTTTGATTAATACATACTTGGAATTTATTTAGTATATTTAATAGGTTAATACAGTTTAGTTAGTTTTTATACCCTCTTATTAGAAGTTTTGTATGTAAGCTTGTAAATGGTTGATGTTTGTCAATATGTTATTTAACGATGCACTTATAATAGGTTATTAAGTTATCAGTTGCTACTAGGTGATGGATATCTGCTCCCATAACTCAGAAGGTGCATGGCTATTTTAGCTTATTATTTTCGAATGTTAAATTTGAGGGTCTAGATTTGGTTTAGTTGAATTCTTCTATCTATATGTTGATTCACATCTTGAGACAAGTCATTAGCTCACATTGTTAGGAAACATGACAAGGAAGGGATGACACAGGTAATTAGAATAAATTATGTATAGAAATTTGGGGTACTGTGTAATATTTTTGGTTCTGGATGTAAATCATTGAGATATTAGATACGCGTGTCGTTCTATGGGTTGGACGATAAATCTAAGCGGTTGACATTGTATAGATACATGTTCTGCTTATCGTAATGCGCTAAGCTTATTAAGCAAAGATAGTATCAGATGAAGTCTTGAGAGTATAAGCTCTTAAGGATTGTTTCAGTGACCAGATCGCTCATATTGTATGGGTTGTACTGAAGTTCAGGAAGGGCAGAGTGAATTGCAAGGAAAAGAAAATGGTATTCGTCTGTAAGCCTGCTTCGAAAATGATTAATTGATAGAATGGTATTGATCGTTGGATTAGAAATACTTTCATATTCTGTCATAATGATCGAAAGCGAGGGATATATTTGGTTGCATCGTTCAAAAACATTTTCAAACCATCACGTTAGTAAACACTTTAATTGCTTCATGTAATACAGGCTCTTGGGTTTATAGCCATGCAAGCTTATTAAGGAATTGGCTATATTGGATTTTAATGTTGGAACTGGGTTGTCTTGCAAGAACCCAGACAGATGTCGACATATAACAATTGGACATCTTTGCGAGGGTGCATTTGCTTATTCCTACTGTACACTTGGGATTGACGAACCTCAATACCTTGGATTCAGTATGACGGATTTCTTTACAGATTTTCTCGATGCAAATAGAAGATCTGAAAAGGAACTCTATGACCTTTCTATCCATTTTAGCAAAACTGGATGCCGGAATTTGTATTGTCTCCTAAATTATTTCGAAAATTTACATGACTTCCAAGGACAATTTCCTCAAGAAAAATGAAATTTAATGAAATGGTGATTCAAACTTCACAGCTTTTAGTCCTAAGGAGGATTGGATCTTCTTGATTTGAAACTTAGGTTCCTGTCTACAAAGCCATTCATATATAACATGGTTCTCATTCCAAAGTCTGCACTCCTTCAAGAAAAACAAGCAAATTTTGTTGCTAATATCTGTTTTATTTGTCAGGTGTTGGGAAACGATTCTTTGGATATAGTTGTATACATTTCTAAATTCTTTACACCTATTGTATAACAAAAATTGTTTCAATAGTCCCAACATTCACCTCTATTGATAAAGATTGCCGATATTGGTCGTGTTATCCGGTATCCATTTCCCTGAAAAGTTGCACAGTCCAGCTATATATTCTCGGTCTCATTAACAGACTGACTTAACTTACATTCATTTCACTTCCTCGTCAAAAAACCCAACTATTTTATCGGCTCCTCCCTGTGTTCTTTATTCAACTCTCAAGGTAAAATAAGATGAAAAGTGAAAAGTTGTTACTTCTGCCGTCTATTGAATTTCCATCACTGAATTGGCGAGTGAAGGTTGTTCTATATGAGTGTTTGGTTGGTTGCCATTTCCTATGCCCATACGAGCAGTGTCGCAAAGTCTATACTTATGTACTCGTCCCCATCTAATATTTGAAGATTGGATGTCCTAAAAGTGGTTGGAATAGTCGCACGGCTATCAATGTGCTACTATTGAAGGATGTATACCTTCATGGAATGAAGTTCACGTATTTGAAAGAAAATTTTTAGTATTAAAGGACTTCTGCTCAATAAACGGTTTTTTGAAGGTCGTGCACTTGAGATAAATTCAATTAGTACCCTGTTTGAGGTAGTTACAGGACTGTGAGAAGTTAGGAGTGTCAGCCGCACCAAAGTTGCTTATGCTGATATTTGATGTCGCGACATCGGATAAACTTAGGGAACAATTCATCTTCAAACATCTACATCTGCCGCTTTATAGCTTGTTGCCAGATTGCAATGTAATATACTATATGCATGTTCCCTGGCTACGAAGATTTCTATAAAATTATTGCAAGCATACAGTGCTTGCCAAACCTTCGTGTGATTATAAAGATATTAATCTGACGCTCTGATAAATATAGAAGGGAGTCCTAATAGTATAGAGGTAACATTGTCTGAAGCTCCTGGCTAGAGCTATGATAACTAGAATTACATATAGGATAGGTGAATGGTTAAGCGTCTCTCCTTTTGAGTTATTTCAATAGTTTCGGCGGAGATTTGATTGACCAAAAATAATATTTCAAGGGGAAAAAATGCGTTCTATAACTGAAATTTCCGATTTGGTTCATCCATGATTGGATTGAATAGACCCTAAAAATGTCAGACCAGTTCGTTGCATCTCTGTCTAAAAATTCAGGGTTGGGCTCAATTAGTAAGTTGTCAACATCACCATATCCGGCACTTTTGTTGGGAAATCTTCTTATCTTGAAGGGAGCCATTTCCCCTACATCGAATGTGGTTTCGTCAAACGGAGGCGCGTTACTTAAATCACAAAAGCTACAGCCTACTAGGATTTCATGTTTTGGTTTTGGAGCAGCCCAATTGCTAGGGGCATGGCTAATGTATGACGGGGAACCAGTAAATGGTGCGGGCTTTAATTTTGCTTGGCTGAGTTTGTATTTGATTGTAAATGCGAAATCAAGTTTGAAAAGCTTGCTTAAAGGGAGAATCAGCCCATTAGGATTAAGTGTGATTGCTTTGGGAAATACTGGTATTTACGGAAGTGAATTCTTTTGGCCTGGAGAACATCCTTTGCAATAAGCAATCTATAATAATATTGATATATACGTATATAACCTATCTTAGTCCCAACTCAAAGGTAATATATTTTTTTCACTACAGTACTTCATTATCTCCGCGTCATCATACAATTCAATGAACTGCTGATCCATCGGCCTTTCCTTTGGAGCGGCAAACTTTCTATATTCATCAAATATAATAGTTAATGACCACTTTTGTATTCTTCTTATAACTCCAACCAAACAGCCAGTCCTATGTTTACCTCGGTTGCAATGGATTAAAATCGGATGGTTATCTGGATTTAATACTATCTTGACAGCTTCCGTGATTAGATCAGACGAAATTTTGACAAATGGCTCTTTGTTTCCTGACATTCCCAATTGGAAGAGTTGAATATTTTCGTGACTCAAGAAATCTGACTGCAGCTTTGGATAGTCCTCCGGAATCAAGCATAAAATAGATTTCAAACCCAACTTTCTCAAAAAAGAAAAATTATTAGGCTGGGGGAAGGATGATCGGTATATTTTATTTACTACTGGAGCAAAATTTTCTGGAGGAGTTAAAGGCATCTGTTGATTTTGACCGTGTTCATATTCGAATTGTAATTTTTTCTGCAAATCCAAATCCAACTTGTCATCAAAATCTTCTTCGTACTTTATTTCATCATCTTGTTGGCTTTCATCTTCGGTGGTTGTGTTGGGGGCACCGTCTTCAAGTCTTAACTCTTCCAACCGCGATCGTATAATGTTATTGTCTTCATATATTTGCTGCTTGTTTAGCATATTTGAATAATGCGGGGTTATATTGGAATGTATTCCATCTTCTGTGGAGTTCAAGTGCACCTGATCGACTTTATCAGATTGAGATGGTGAGTAGAGTGGTAACTCTTCATCCATTTGGAACGGATCATCATTAAAATCTGTCATTTTTGAACTTAAATCAGATATCTCCAGTCACGTAAATTCATGTGTATAAACAAAATACTTTCAGCAGAAAGCAACTCAGTTATCTAAATGTATGGATGGCACAATCCTCCGTTATTTGAAGGAATGTATGGTAGTATTTTCTCAGCTCTGACTCCCTTCATTCGGAACCTCACAACATGTCGGGTCGTGTTTTTACCGATTCCTCGCGCTGCTATCAAGGGAAGTGAAAATTATTTCAAATGGGAGATGATGTGAACCGTATAAACTGAATATTTCAGGCAATGACAGCACAAAAGAAGAGGAAGATCGCATACAAAAGTGGTACATCCGCTACTCTACAAGTTGATAATAAGAAGCCGAAATTTAAACATGGAAGACAAGAACTAAGAAAGGTGACGAGAACGGCTGCAAGAGGAAAAGTTCACGATGAGTTTGAGCTGAATAACTCCGAAGATGACGAGTCTGCACATTATGGGGCACCTGAAGCTAGCTATAATAGTGATGAGGATGATCAACGTGATAAAGATGAGACTTACAAGGCGTTATTGACATTGTTGCAGTCAGATCACGAGGAAAAGAAATCAAAGAAGCCGAAAGGAACCCACACATCGAACGAAATACAAGGTCATGTTAAGGATGATAGACTGGCCGGTACTCAGGATGAATATGACGAGGAAGATAGGGAAGAATTTGGAGTAGAAGGAGAAGAATCAGAAGATGAATCAGAAGAAGAATCAGAAGAAGAATCAGAAGAAGAAGGAGAAGGAGAATTAGAAGGAGACACACCAGGAGGGCTCTTCAACGATCCATATGAAGTTCATTTTAACCACCCGACAGACGAATATATGGCCAAGCAAGAGAAGTTGATCAATGAGGAACACGCAAGATGGTCACTCGCAGAAACGAAGATATACGAGGATATTTCACTCCAGTCTGTACTTCTGTTACCACCAGGAACTCCGATTACTGCTCCATTATTGAACAAAAGTCATTTGGAAGGCTTCTCAATAAAGAAGAGAGTATTAAATGCTTATGAGTTAGAGTTTTCAAAAGAGTTAAACGCTTTGGAGGAAAGATTAATTGATCCGATGTTAAATTATCGAGATGTAATATATCAGTATAAAAGTTTCAAGAATGTTGGCTATAGAAAATTATACCTCTTGCATTCATTGAATCATATTTTTAAAACGAGAGATCGAATTTTAAAGAACACATCCAAATTGCATAGTTTTAGAGAATCCAAGTCAGTTGATGAAGAGCCTGAATATAGAGATCAGGGTTTTACTAGACCAAAGGTTTTGATTTTATTACCGACTAGAAATGCCTGTAATGAAATTGTTGAGTTGCTTATTAAATTGTCAGGATGCGATCAGCAAGAAAACAAGAAGAAGTTTACAAAGCAATTCTATACCAAATCTGAGCCGCCATCTTCTAAGCCAGATGATTTCGTAGATTCTTTCAAGGGTAACAACAATGACTTTTTTTGCATTGGTTTGAAATTCACCAGAAAAACGTTAAAATTGTACTCATCCTTTTACTCGTCAGATATCATAATCGCATCCCCAATTGGTTTGTCCATGATCCTAGAGAATCCTGATAAGTCAAAAAGACAATACGATTTCTTGTCATCCATTGAGGTCTTAATAGTAGACAAGTCTAATCAAATCGAAATGCAAAATTGGGATCACGTAAGTACTGTTATGAAGTATTTAAATAAGATACCGAAAGAATTTCATGATGCCGATTTCAGTAGGATTAGAATGTGGTCTATTAACGATCAAGCCAACTTATTACGCCAAACGCTTGTTTTCTGTGAGTATGCAACTCCAACTATCAATCATTTGTTCACTAAATCAGTCAATCTATCCGGAAAAGTGAAATTTAGACCTATTATAACTCAAGATTCGTGTGTTATGAATTCTATCGGGCTCAAGATCAAGCAGATCTTCCAAAGATTTGCTAGTCCTCTACCTTCACAAGATCCAGATTCTCGTTTTAAGTTCTTTATTAATTCAATATTGCCATCGTTGATGAAGTCTAGCTCTTACGAAGATGGGATCATGATTTTTATTCCTTCTTATTTTGACTACTTACGTATTAAGACTTATTTGAAGACTTCCACGAAATTTATGTTTGATTCAATTGATGAATATACTTCTCAATCTAGACTAACTAAAATAAGACATGCATTCACTACTTCTAAGATAAAGATATTATTATACACCGAAAGATTGCATTATTTTAGAAGATTTGAAATTGGTGGAGTCAAGACACTAATCATGTACGGTATTCCATCAAATCCAATCTTCTATAAAGAGTTGGTTCAGTTTATTGGGAAATCTATTTATAAACAGCAATGTGATTTGGATTTGGCTTTGGTAAAGATACTCTATTCAAAGTGGGATGCTACTGGATTAGAAAGGATTGTTGGAAATGAACGAACCCCAGTATTATGTAATTCAGTGAATGAGTTGTATGAGTTTAGGTAGGTCCTCTAATATGTAACTAGTCTAGTTGTAAACAATATAAGTCTAGGCACCTAACGTATTAAAAGCCATTATGAAACATCCAATGGCAACATAAGGGCTTAATCTTTCTCCAATTCGAGCAAATTTCCAGAATACACTTAATATTCCTGACTTTCTATTATCCAAAATTGTGGGCGTGATTGAGTGGATATAAGTACATGTACATATCAATAGTAGTATTACTTGTAATAATGACTGAAAATTAAATAACGCAGACTATGAAAGTTAGTAATTATGATCGATATTTGCTACGTATTAGTAACATACCATGAGGTGTGATTGATGACGAAGAATTTCACTGGAGGTGTCTTTTGCTGTTTTTTTTTTTTTGCTTGAAGACTCGAATATTGGTGTGTTGATCTGTTTTCTGGTGCGAAATGGCTCTCAGATTTTGACTTGACTGGATTTCTTTTTACAACATAGCAAAAAAGAGCCTTAGCAAGTCACGAAATATAAGATATCTAAGAGATATTAACGTAATCATTCCACAGAGTATGTACGTCTAAAAAAAGGTACCAGATAAGGCGTACTAAAAAATCCAACAGGTAAAGATGCATTCAAAATTTAATATACAATTCAAAAATAGAACTTGGCACTACACTACTTACTCTTCTTGCATAGCATGCTTTTAAATTTTTCTGGAACATCAAACTTCCCAGCTATAACTTCATAAAATTTTAATTTGCTTTGGTCATACGAGCTCTTGTTAATCTTGAAATGTGTTTCAAATTCTTCAACATTCTTCAAAACTCTAGCTTCATGTCGCTCCTTGTCCCCAAAAACACTCAACAAGTCAACCCATTTCCAATTACCATTTATATCATTGTAGCTTCTTGTTGGACCTCTTATTGCTCTTTCAACAGTGTAGCCGTCGTTATTAATCAAGTAAATCTCTGGCATGTTTTCTAAGATGTCTTTGTACCTTATGAAACTTGAGAGTTCTTGAATAGTCATCTGAGCAGCACCATCGCCTTGGATTAAAACGATCCGGCGATCAGAACCAATGTCATTTAAAGCCATAGTTGCACCGAAGGTAGCTGGTACTGCGTAACCAATTGAACCATAGAAATGGGCCAGCATATACTGGAGATTTGCTGGAAATTTGAGATCTGGTATTGCAAAAGCAAAGGACATTGTCTCCACAATTAAGAAATCGTTAGGTCTGAGATATTGATTGAAATGGTCAAGTAATTTTGTTTGGGGAATGAAATTCGAGTCTTCGGCGGAAGGAGAATGGAACTGTCTTGGAGAATAGTTATACATTGAAACCGGTGGTGAGTGTGCAAATTTCGAAACATCAAATCTTGAGGTAATTTCCGAAATTAAATCTCCAATTGTAAATAATCTACCTCCATCCTTTTGCTTGATGTGGAAAAATTGGTGATTAATCTTTACATAATCTGGATGTATTTCAATGTAGTCTTTGATCTTGGAAAAATCGCGCGAGTAAGCACCAGTGTTAACTTCAGTATTATAATATCCCAAAGTCAACAAAACATCAGTTCTGTTTTCTAATTCATATACTACCTGTTCATCGGATGAACCTTTACCATTGTACACTCCTACAAAATTTGTAGCAGTTTCATCCACATTTCTGGCCATATGGGTGGTAAATACCTTGAATATCTCTTTGGGTAATTTATTGACGAATTTGTCTAATTGTTTCTGGTAACCAAATCTAGTAGTTAAACAATCAGATAAGACGGAGGGCATACTGGAGTTATACAACTTATCAAGTATTGCATCAGTCAAATCTTCCAATACTTCCATGGACTTCTCGGTATTTCTATACTTGGGTTCCGCGTTGAAAGGATTCATAAAAAACCTATGAGTTGGGATAAAATCATTGACAATATCACAAGGAATAAACAAATAGCCTGGTCTGGACTCTTGAACAATTGTTCTCAATACCCGATCGATCTTCTCGATATTCCTATCAACATTATCGTCCAAAGATTCCTGAATGACTGATATATCAGTAACCATTTTCTTGTAAACATCATGATTTGGAGATTGCAAGTGATCTTTGGCTGGAACCAAATGATGATAGTTTAAAACCTCATGATCTTCTTTGGATTGCGATTGTTGTTTTAAAGTTGTTGTACCAACAATATGTAATACAGGAACATGTTCTGCAAATGCCCCAGCGATACCATTAATTGCTGACAATTCACCAACACCAAAGGTTGTAATAAGTACACTTAAGCCACCAATTGCTCTAGCGTAACCATCAACACAGTAAGCACTATTTAATTCATTACATAATCCAACAAATTTGACCTCATTTTCTGCTATAACAGGGGAGTAGAGATGTTCCAATAAATCGACGTTAAAATCTCCTGCGATTCCAAAAACAGATCGTAATTTAGGATTCGCTTGCAAAATACGCAAGAATAAATACTCTCCTAAATGTAACTGATTTGGAATTGAGATTGGAGTTGGAGATGGGGTGTTTGATGAAGTGCTGAGATCCTCAAGGGTTTCTATAACAGGTGTCATAATTAATATTGGTAGACAATGGAATTGAAGTAGACCAAGAAAATGTCAAAAAGATTGGTCAAAACCCAAAGAGAAATTAGAAGTCTATTTATAGATAATGAGAAAGAGAGAGGATACAATAGGGGAACTTCTGGATATCAGGTTTGGCTCCAAATCTTCTCGGATGTTTTTTTTTGCAATCTTTTTTTGCTGTTATCTTGGTTCCGTTACTATAAATTACTCGGTTATTGACGGGCCAAATTTGATTTGTTGATCTTTTTTATGAATTAATTTTACGTGACTAACGCTTCATTTGCTATTCTAAGATTAAACTGATACTGTATATGAATAGGCAAACAATATCGGATTCTGAATAATAAGCCATGTACAAATCTTCAATCTCCTCTCCCTCCCCACAGGCCCTCTTTTTCTGCCCATGATTTACGGAACAGAATAATGTGATTTCTAGACACTACAGTTTATCCAACCCCGATTTGAAACTAATTCGCATATTAGTTTATCCTGTACAGATAAGTTTGTTGATTAATTCCAGTTCCTTGATGTCAATTTATGGTTCAATATTGGTCAACCAGACGGAATAACACAATACCCCAAAATAAAAAATCCGGCTACAAAAGGAAGTCGATATAAAAATGAAGAAAAAAAATGTGCAGCAAGAGAAAAAGTACTTTACCCGTTTTCTTCTACCCGTTTAATACCGCGAAACAAATACTCTTGGATATACTTTTCCTCAAAAAAGGGGAAGGAGATTCCTTGATCATTACATTTGCCATTGCTTCGTCTACTTCCACTTTTGTGGCTCTTTGTAGGAAATTTTGTGGGGATATTCTAGTTTCTCCAGTTCTAGATTCGTTGCCGTTTCTTCGGGGTATGCACAACACTGTTCAAATTTGTATCCGGCTATTGTTCTTTCCATGTAAGTATACGGCAAAGGATAGCTTTGTTGGTTAGAAAATTGCAAAGTGTAAAATAGTTGCACTGGTCATACCTAAGCCCAACATAGCCAATTGATTTTAAATTATCCAGGTTTACCCTAGTGTTAGAATATCTGCGTTTATATCATACCCAAGGCAAGATATCCGATCATGAGAAAGTAATACTGTTATCAGCCAGTTTAATTTATTGTATAAAACAGTTTCCCATATTCATAACAATAAAGGACTATTTTTCCCAATTCCTCGCTGAGTTTCCACGGACGTGTGAAAAATATGTTTGAATTGTTTCTAACTCTAAGGAGTTTGGCAACG
>LQMZ01000750.1:0-34375 GCA_001655765.1 Hemisphaericaspora gorwae
AAAATCAAAATTAAACACGTAAACTTAACCGAATCATGTCAGTCCCATTTGTTAAATCACCATCTGAGTTTGAGCGTCATTTGAAGGGCAATAGACTAGTTATGGCTAATTTCACTGCATCATGGTGTGGTCCATGTCAAGCTATCAAACCATCAATTGATCGAGCTAATTCTAGTGGCGCTTATAAAGATATTAAAATGTATCGTATTGATTTAGATAGTCAACAAGAATTAGCTTCAAAATATAATGTTACTGCAGTACCAACATTTATTTTTTTTGAAAATGGTAAAGAAATTAATCGTGTTCGCGGTGCTAATATTTCTCATGTAACAGATGCTTTGGATAGTTTGAAAAGAGTAGGTCAAAGTGGCAGTGGCAGTGGCAGTGGCCGTGGCAGTGGTGGAAGGACTTTGAACTCTTCAGGGAGAAGATTTGGTGCTCAAGAACCTCGTCAGACTGAAATAGGTAATAGTCATCCAATTGTTGAGAATATCAAGAGGATCCCACCTGTTACCAGATTCTTTAGTATTTCTTCAGTACTTAGTTGTATTGCAATTACTTCATTTGATGCATTTGATAAATTATATATCAGTCTTGACAACTTACAGTATTTTTTCTCCACTACAATGTCGACCATTGAGAGAACTGATAGTTATATGGTGAAGTTGAAATCGATTCTTGTTTTGTTATCTCAAAGTTATAGATTATTTTCATCATTTCTTATTCCCGAAGGTATTTTGAAACGAAGCTTTTCAGCATTGTTAGGAATATACTTTTTTTATACCTTTTCAAATCATTTGGAAGCTCGTGAAGGGAAATTTAAAGGAAATTTCCCTGATTATGTCTGGTTTATTTTGATGAATGGTGCCATGATCAATATAATTAGATTTACATATGAATGGTTATCTGATAGCCATATCATATTTTATCCACATGAAATATTGTTATCATGTGTTACATATGTTTGGTCAAGACAAAATAAGAACGCTACCATTAATTTGATGGGACTAATTCCTATCAAGGCATATTATTTGCCTTTAGGTAATATTATACTTAATGGTATTATAGGTGGTCCATCTGCTATAATTGGTGCTTTAATGGGCAATCTTTCTGGATATCTTTATCTTTGCCGTCAATCAGGTACAGTACCAATTTATAACTTAATACCAGGAACATATGGTACACAAATCAATAGTAGAAGTAGACAACAAGGCAATAGAGTGGGCCAAAGCTATTCATCATTGGGAGGAACTGGAGATTTTATTGGTGATTCTGTTTATGACAGAGGATATTTAAGAGCCCCTGTTTGGTTGTATAAGTTATTGAATTATCCAAGAGATGCTTTTACTGGTGAAGCCCCTAAATTGAATGAGTATTCTGCTAGAGTTGGAGGTGGAGATGGAGTCGATGAAGATGTTTATGGAGCATTTAGAGGTTGTGGATATAGATTAGGTGGTATGTAAGGAGCGTGTATTTTCCCTAGATACACTAATATTTTTCTATTATTAGTATTACCTATAGGTTTGTTGATTGTTCTTGAATCATTTTTACAATATGTCATTTTTATTTGTATAGTTATAGTTGAATTCAATTGGAATTATACATTGGTGCGACATGGCTGAGAATAGTTGCAAAAAATAGCGTAGACAGACAGAGAGAGAGAGAGAGAGCGAGAGAGAGGGGGACTGTAACATGACATAGTAGATATTTTTATCAGAATATCTGTGCCAATGTATAAGAGTATCCGTGAAGAAGTATCTTCGAGTAGTTTGATTGTTGTTGACTCTTTTCATACCAAACTATTCTTATTCTTCCATTGTTCAAATCAGTTGCATGGTGAGATTATTAATTTTTTGTTTGTTTTATTTTTTGGTTGTAAGAATATTGTCATCCCTAATTTTAAACTTTTAAACTTTAACTGTTCCAATCTATCCCAACAAAAGACAATTGAATCAAATCAATAGCTATGTCGAATACACCTTTACAGGGATCATCTGCCTCACGGCTAGTACAAATAGGTACTTTGGGGGAAGAGCTCTCTCGTAATTCTAGTGTTACAAATATGCTGTCAACTACAAGTTTACGTAATAGATCAACATCAAGACTTAAGAAACGATCAAGACCAGCTTTAAAGCGATCAATGACTCCAAGTCAAAAATTGATATTCTCAGTTGATGATGATATAAATGATAAAATTGATGAAGATTTATCTGATGGTGATGGAGAAGGAGGAGGCGGTGGTGATGGTGGTGATGATTCATTTTGTAAAAGTGATCGTGATTATTTAGAAGGGTACAGCGATGCCTTAAAAGCATTATATCATCGTAAAACTAAATCTCCATTGATACATTCAGAACTAGGAACAGGTACTAGAACTTCAACACCTTTGAAGTCCCCTGAAGAGGTATCACAACTTGAATCTACCATAGCTAAAGATTTATTGGATGCAGGGGAAAATATTAAAATTTTGGAAGAATTGGTTGAGTCTAGAAAGGGTAGTGTTACTGAAATTACGTCAGTTTCTGATAATAGAGCAGAAGAGGATGGAGAGGACAATGATAATAGAGGACGTGGACGAGGAGGAGCAGGAGGAGTAGACGGAGAAGGAGAAGATAGAAGATCAATTAGATCAATTGAAAGTGTTGAATCATTGAACTTAAGAGAAAGACAAGATGCAATCAATTCAACTCATCCCTTTGGTATCAAGATTTGGAAACCTTCTTTATATAAAAAGAAAAGATCAGTTGCTACAAGAGCTGAAGAAGATATTCATGATTTTGATCCTAGAAAACCTACGACAACAATTTCTTGGGGAGTTACATTTACAAATTTACTTTGGTGTTTAACAGCTGGATTACTTATTTATTTCATTTGTTTGATTGGTGCTGCATTTGTTTTTATATTTTCAGGATTTGCCTTGGAAAGAACTCTGAGACTTTATATAGCCCTTTTATTAAAATTAGGGAAATATTGGTTTTTCCCATTTGGTAAATTCGTTATGTTGAATAAAGATGAAAATTATTTAGATGAAGATGAACTTTATGGAAGAACAATTAATGAATTTCATCAATGGAGATTACAAGAAGAAGGAAGATTGTTCTTTGCCCCACCCAGAAGATATACTAATTCAGGTGCTGAATCTAAACCATTATTAAAAGATCATAAAGGTCGTCCTTTAAGAGATGCATATTCGTCCTTAGATAATGGAACATCATCATCCGTTGCAGCAGCAACAGGAACAAATGCCACAGGAACAACTGTAGCGCAATCACCATTTAATGCTACAACTAGAAGACCCACTAATGAATCTCAACAGTCAGATTCAAGTGCAGTTGACGATGAACAAGAAGATCCAGAATCTAATGACATCAAAAGGAGACTTTTCGGTAGAGGCAGATGGACTATTGGACGTCTTGCATTCTATATCTATTTCTATGCCATCTTACAACCTATATTATATTTGATTGGTCTCTTGTGTTGGTTAATTGTATTTACGATTCCCATGGCCAAGATCACTAGTATTGTCAGTGATCATTTAAGACGTCACCCATTGGCATTGGATTTTGAATTGGAAAAGGAATATTATAAACGAATGGAAGATCCTCGTAGAAAGAAAAAGAAGAAGCATCAACGAATTCTTTTAAATACTTATAGATGTTGTGGGTTTCATTACTATAAATATACCATTGATGGTACCAATATCTTTTTCATTAATTTATTGGTAGTTGTTATATTTGTGATTTTTGACTTCTATGCATTAAAAGAATCATTTGATATAGAAATGTGGCTTACTGATTCCAATTTCATTTTCTGTGCATGTCTTTTCTCAATTATCCCATTAGCATATTTTATTGGTCAAGCTGTGGCTTCGATTTCTGCTCAATCATCAATGGGTGTTGGTGCAGTTATTAATGCATTTTTCTCCACCATTGTGGAAATTTTCTTATATTGTGTTGCTCTAAATCAACAAAAGGGTAAATTGGTTGAAGGTTCAATGATTGGATCTATTCTCGGTGGTGTGTTATTATTGCCAGGACTTTCAATGTGTGGAGGGGCTCTAAAAAGAAAGACTCAAAGATATAATCCTAGATCTGCTGGTGTTTCATCGACAATGTTATTATATGCTATGGTTACCATGTTTGCTCCTTCAATGTTTTATCAAATTTATGGAACATATGAAATTAAATGTAAGAAATGTGACTTCACCACTGATGATAGTGATTGTAATCGTTGTAGATTTATTCAACCATCATTTGCATTAGATTCATTATATTACAAAGTACTTAAACCATTTTCGTTGATTGTTGCATTTGCATTGTTTGCGGCATATGTTTGTGGATTATATTTTACGTTGAGAACTCATGCATCATTGATTTGGGCCACAAATGCTCATGAAGCTAAGAAACAAGAAGAGAGATTCTTAAGATCTCCAAGTGTAGTGAGCATGATTACTCCATTACAATCAGCTAATGCTGGTATTACTGCAATTCCTAACAAGCTTGGAAATTTACCCCCTTCTGCAATGTTATCAAAAGATGGTAAACAAAGTTATCTAGACGCTTGTAAGGATAAGGCAACCACCAATAGAGGAGACGTGACTCCTTCACATAGAGGAGGAGCTGCAATAACACCAGCAACAACAACAGTAGGTGGTGTGCTCAGTACACCTTTTAAAGTTGAAGAAGAACATGCACATGACGATGAAGGAGGAGGTGGTCATGATGCGCCAAATTGGTCAAGAACCAAGTCAACAGTTATATTATTGGGCGCCACATTATTATATGCCATTATTGCTGAAATATTGGTTAATACCGTTGATTCAATCTTGGTGGATTTCCCCATCAATCCAAAGTTCTTGGGTTTGACAGTTTTTGCATTGGTGCCAAACACAACAGAATTCTTGAATGCCATTTCGTTTGCCATTGGTGGTAACGTTGCTCTTTCAATGGAAATTGGTAGTGCATATGCCTTGCAAGTTGTTTTAATTCAAATTCCTTGTTTGGTTTTATATTCTATTTATCAAAAATTTACCAATGTTGATCAACTTTTCACATTAGTTTTCCCAAGATGGGATATCATTGCAACTTTAATTTCAATTTATTTATTTACATATGTTTATGCTGAAGGTAAATCAAATTATTTTAAAGGGGTTATTTTATGTCTTATTTATTTTGTGGTATTGATTGGATTCTGGTTTAATGATCTTATTGACGATTTAAATGATGGATACTCCTTAGGTCCAGAGAGTTTCAGAGGAGTTTAAGAGTGTGGAGAAGAAGACATTAACTACTTCTATAACCATATTTATACATTTATATATCTTAATACTTTTAATGTTTAGTTCTTTAATAGATAGATTCTACTTTCATATGGATCCAAGATATCGTTGTTGTTGTAGTTATTAGTTTTGTCAGTAGAAGATGAACTGGATATAATTAGGTTTAAATCTTGTTTAACTAACTTCTTGAATGATACTTTCTCAGTGGAGAAATTAATCACAATGTACGCAGTTCTACCTTTACCTTCTTTCAAGAATGTAAACAACTTTGGGTTCTCAATATCAAGAATTGAGAAATGTCCATAAATGAAAATATCCTTATACTGTTTTCTAATACTTATCATTTTCTTCCAGAATGATAATAATGAATCAGGATTGTTCGTTTCTGACTTAACATTGATTTCTTTATAATTATCATTAACTTTCATCCAAGGAGTACCTGAAGAGAATCCGGCATTAGCAGATGCATCCCATTGCATTGGAGTTCTGGCATTATCTCTTGCTAACATGTTAATCTTTTTCATTAATTCTGATAATTTCAGTTCTTCAACATTAGGATTTAATTGCAAGAATTGTTTATAATAGTTCAAAGTCCCAATATCTTTATAATCATCAATAGTCCAATCTTCAGGAACATTAACCATCCCAATTTCTTGACCTTGGAAAATAAATTCTGTTCCAGTGAGACTACATTGTAAAGTTGCAAGTGCCTTTCCAGAACCAACTCTAAACTCGGGAGAATCATTACCAAATCTACTAATTGATCTTGGGAAATCATGATTTTCAATGAATACAGTCGACCAAGCATCAGTCCCTTCAATGAATTCCCCTTGTGATTTGACAGCTTTTTTGAAATCAATTAAATTAAAATCATGCATTCTATATCGATCACCAGGATCAGTACCCAACTCTACCACGTCGAACAAAAACATCATATTCATTTCACATTCTTCGGCACTTACATATTTCAAAGATTGTTCACGGGTTGAATGTCCAACTTCACCAACTGTCATAACATCAAATGGTTTCATAAGATCTGCAATGGCCTTATGGAACTCATGAATACGAGGACCATGTTGATGATAGATTTTACATGGTTGGAATTCAATATCGGGGAATTTGATAGGAGCATCCTTAAAATCTTGATGTTTTGAATACATACCAGCAGTATCTATTCTGAAACCATCAACACCACGATCTAACCAGAATTTAATTGCTGATTGGAAAATAGCATTTCTAGTATCTTCATTTTCCCAATTTAAATCAGGTTGAGATTCAGCAAATAAATGGAGATAATATTCATCAGTTAATTCATCATATTTCCAAGCTGATCCAGAAAAGTAAGAACCCCAATTGTTTGGTGGATGTCTCTTACCTAAAGAATCATATTTAGCTGGTTTCCATATATACCAATCTCTTTTGGGATTATCTTTTGATGATCTTGATTCCTTAAACCAATCATGTTCATTCGAAGTATGATTAATTACTAAATCTAATATAATCTTCATACCTCGAGAATGACAATCTTGAATCAATTTATCCATATCTTTCAAACTACCAAATGGTTCATATACTTTTTCATAATCAGATATATCATAACCAAAATCACACATTGGTGAATCATACATTGGACTAAGCCATACAACATCAACCCCAAGATCTTGTAGATATGGCAACGTGCTTGTAATACCAGGGATATCACCAATACCATCACCATTGGAATCCTTATACGAAGTTGGCCAAATCTGATACACAGTAGCTTCTTTCCACCATTTTTCATCAATCATTGTTTGTTGTTTGTTTAATTCGGTGCAATTGAGTTTTCGTAAGCTTTCTAATCTAGCCCCCGTTTCCTTAACACATGTTCTTCATGTATTTATATGGCTCTATCAAAAGGTGGGATTCAAGGTTTATGTAACAATGGGGGAGATTTTGATTCCGACACGCTTGCCGAATTTTTCAGCGAGAGATCAAGCGAGACGTCGTTTAATTTTACAAGATCTAGTTACCCCAACACGTTTTCTGGGGGGACTCCTTTCAGTGTCACGATTCTCATATTTTGTAGAACTAGTATAGCGAACCCGATGTCGGAACTAAGTTTAGATAAATTCATTTTATTTGGTGATTCCTTAACACAATTCAGTTGTGCTCAAGAAGGAAGATTTGGGTCGACACCAGTATTGCAAGATTATTATATTCGGAAATTAGATGTTATCAATCGTGGATATAGTGGATACAATTCAGAACATGCTAAAACAATCTTACCCGAGATCTTAAAGGCCGAGTCAAATGAAGCTAGGACTAATATTAAGTTGATGACGATCTTTTTCGGTACAAATGATGCATTTGAAGTTGATGACCACTTAAATAGAATTCAAGCAGTTCCCGTAGTTAAATACAAGAAAAATCTTAGTGAAATGGTTGAGTTGGCATTGAGTTATAATATTAAACCTATTATTATCGGTCCTGCATTGCATTATGACAAATTGGCAAGAAAAGGATTGCAAACTAGACGCAGACCCACAGACAAACCTATGGTGACTAATAAACGATACTTGGAATATTCCGAAGGGGCTAAGACCGTAGCGAAAAGACACAATGTTGCTTTCATTGATATGTGGAATGTCTTCAGACAATATGGAAACTGGAGTGATGACCAAGTTTTCTCCTATAAAGATACCGAATTTTTGGATAGATTGCTCTATGATGGTATCCATTTCACTCCTTTGGCTTATGAGCTTTTGTCAAGACAAATCATTCACGCGATTCATCATTTCTATCCCGAATACTCCGCAATAGAATTTGGAGACTGTGTTAAGGATTGGGATGACGTTAAAATAGACAATTTACCAGATTCTATGTTTTATGAAACTGAAGATCGATTAGAACCACCAAAGAAACGACTGGAATTGTCAATGGACAAGTTCATTATGCTTGGTGATTCTATTACCCAATTCAGCTGTGAACAAGGAGGACCAAAGTTTGGATTGATGCCAGCTTTACAGAACGAGTATATAAGAAGATTGGATGTACTCAATCGTGGATATGCAGGATACAACTCCGAAATGGGTACATATTTATTAGAGAAGATATTACAAGCTGAGTCAAATCCCGAGAAAGATAATATTAAATTGATAATGATTTTCTTTGGAACTAATGATGCGTTCCAAATCGATGATGATTTGAACAAGATACAAGCCGTTACTATAGAAAGGTATAAAGAGAACTTAGACAAAATGATTAATTTAGCATTAAGCTATAACATCAAGCCTATTATTATTGGTCCTGGTTTACATGATAGCAAAAGAGGAGGTAAATTTTTTGCAAGTCATGGTAGACAATTACTTCAACCAGCAGTTACTAACAAACGTTATTATGAGTATTCCGAAGCTGCAAAATCAGTTGCTTTACAGAATAATGTTGCATTTGTTGATCTTTGGAACATATTTAGGAGTGATATGCGTTGTACAAAGGATGAGTTGTTTAATGAAATTGGATTTGGATCTCCAGGAAGTTTTGGAGAATATGTTTCGGACGGGATTCATTACAAGCCAAGAGCTTATCAATTGATGTTTCAAGAAATTATGAAAGTCATTAGAAAGTTTTACCCTACTTTGGCTCCTGGGAAAATGAACGAGAAATTGGCATATTGGGGAAATATTGAACCCAAGAATATTTCACAAACAATTTTTAAATCTTCGGGCCTTATTGGGTCTAAACAAAATGTTGAAATCCGAATGGTTAAACAAGAAGCCAATAGGCAAACCACGAAGGAAGCTATTTTCGAAATGATGGGCATAGACGACATGGAGAGTGATTCCATGGATGAAGATCTAGAAGACTTGTACTTTGAAGACGATGAAGAAGATGACTGGTAAATTAATTTGTAAATTTTATATATTGGCAATCTCTTCCAATGAATATATGCTACATTGTTTTAATTTTTTGCTAGAAATTTAACAAATTGTTGGTGCATCCAAGTTGATTGAAAATCATACCACCAAGCCTCTTCAAGAATACACATAGGGTTTAACTCATGGACCACCTTTGTGTTTCCAGTATATTGAGAACAAGGAGCGAGAGTTTAGGATATAGGGTTAATATCCATTCAAAAAGAACAAAAACAAAAAATACCTTGATACCCTGTCTCAAAGAAGACGAAACGATTGCAAAAGAAATCGTTCAAGAAGAAGCCATAATGACAGTGGTGAAATTTGTTCTATCAACAATGATCGATAGATTGTCTAGAGAGTGGAGTGATAACATGAAGATTTTAGAGATTTCTAATCATTAAGAAGATGACTAGGAAATACTTTGACAAACACGTTTTCCATTTTGTTACGTTTGACAGACTTTTACAATGTGAATAACAGATACTCTATAGAGTTGCGCTTGTGACAATAATAGTGGAATACTCCGTCACATACTCGGATACTCCTGTTCACGATTAGATTGATTTTATAATAAATTTCGGATCAATTACCTAAACCGGAAACGATCCCTCATTGTCATGTACTCCTCGAAGGATTTGTACAAAAACGGAAAGATTTCCGGAGTAAGCTTTCTTCGGCGCTAATTCAGATGTAGCTTTATAACAAGCCAACAAAAACAACTATGTTGAAACAACTCAATCGACTATTCCTAGGAGGTAATAGACAGTCATCAATGTATACCGAACAGACATTGACCAATTGGCAGTATCGTCAATTCAAATCCGATGAAGACTGGAAACCTTCTAGAAAGGATGTTGCTTGTACTGAAATCCATGCAGATTTATTAGCCAACAATGAAATCAAAGATCCGTTCATGGATATGAATGAAAAAGAGGTCCAATGGATAGGAGAGACTGACTGGGAATATAGAAATGAATTTGTTGTTGGTAAACGACAAATCAACGAGAATATTTTAGTTTTTGAAGGATTAGATACTTTTGCTACAGTTTATGTGAATGACAAAGAGATTTTAAAAACTGATAACATGTTTAGAGAATACCGTGTTAATGTCAATGAAGAATTGATTTTTGAACAAATGAATACTTTGAGAATTGTTTTCCAGAGTGCTCTATTAACTGCAAAAGAGTTTGAAAAGAAGGGAGGTAAATTAGCTTGTTTCAATGGTGATCCTTGTCGTTTGTATGCAAGAAAGGCTCAATATCATTTTGGTTGGGATTGGGGTCCTGTTTTGATTACATGTGGTCCTTACAAACCAGTTAAGTTGATTTCTTTTAATTCACTTATTGAAGATGTTTATGTTAGGTTTGATATTGATGATTTATCGAAACCCACTGTTTACATTGAAACCGAGGTTAAGACAGACTTGGAAACCTCTCTTAGTGTTGAAGTTCTTGATCCTAGTGGAAATACTATGAAGTCCTTCAATTCCTCAGTTTCACAATCTGGTGTATTTACCAGTTCATTAAAAATCGATAATCCAGAATTATGGTATCCCATTGGCCATGGAAGGCAACCATTGTATCAAGTTAAAGTATCAATTTCTTCCGGTCAGACTATAACTAAAAAGGTGGGTATTAGAAAAGTCGAATTGATTCAGGAAGAATTTCCTGAACAACCAGGAACAAGTTTTTATTTCAGAATTAATAATATTCCAATTTATTCTACTGGTTCCAATTGGATTCCTGCTCATTCTTTACAGACCTTGGTAACTGTGCAAGATTATAGAGACTGGTTACAATTGGCTGTTAACGGACATCAAAATATGATTAGAATCTGGGCAGGTGGGTACTACGAACAAGATATCTTTTATGAGGAATGTGATCGTTTAGGTATTATGGTTTGGCAAGACTTTATGTTTGCTTGTGGTCAATACCCAGGAGACGCCGACTTTATTGCCAATGTCTCCGAGGAAGCTAAACACCAATTGAAAAGATTAAGAAATCATTGTTGTATCACCATTTATGCAGGTAATAACGAAGATTATCAAGTTGCCGAGCAAATGGGATTGGAATGGGATCCTAGTGATACATCCGGTGATTACACACATACTAACTTCCCAGCAAGAACAATTTACGAAAATACCTTACCAAAGTTAGTTGATCAGTATCAACTGGATGTTCCCTATCATCCAGGTTCACCATGGGGAGGTAATGGTACGGCTGATCCAGCTATGGGAGACTTGCATCAATGGAACGTTTGGCATGGGTCTCAAGAAAAGTATCAAAATTGGTACAAATTAGGTGGGAGATTCGTTTCTGAATTTGGTATGGAAGCATTACCAAATAGGAAAACATATGAACAATGTATCACTGATCCAACAGAATTGTACCCTCAAAGTGAAACGGTTGATCATCACAACAAAGCAGATGGATTTGAACGTAGACTCGCACTATATGTGATTGAAAATATCAAGGTACAAGGTTTAGATTTTGACTCTTGGATTTATGCAACCCAATTAATGCAGGCCGAGTGTCTTGGGTATGCTTATAGATGTTGGCGAAGAGAATGGAGAGGAGAAGGTAAGAGATATAATGGAGGAACCATTGTTTGGCAATTAAATGATTGTTGGCCAGTTGCCTCTTGGTCATTGATTGATTTTTACAAACGTCCAAAGCTTGCTTATTATTCCGTCAAAAGAGAAAGTAAACCTATCGGACTTGGTATGTATAGAACTGAGAGAAGAGATGGTGAGATAGTTGAAGATGTTGATTTTGGTTCTGCTTTTGATTATCGTCCAACTACCCTTTCGATTGATCTTTGGGGTGTAAATTCCAATACTCAAGACCAAGCTGCTATTTTGAAAGTAGATATTTATAATGTAACGTCAGGTGATAAAGTTAAATCTTTGGCTGATCAAGAGGTCATCTTAAAAGCTAACCTGACCACCGAGATAATCAAGGATTTGGACATTCCAAGCGAGACGGCAGTGGTTGTTTATGGTCGCTTCGTCAGTAAGGAAAATGGAGAAGTTCTTGCATATGCTGGAGATTGGCCACAACCGTTAAAGTACTTAAAGTTCCCCAATAGAAAAGTTGCCGTTGAAGTTCATGATGGTTTTATTACTCTTTCAAGTGACAAACCAGTAAAAGGAGTTGAAATAGTCGTTGAAAATGATATCTTTTTGCAAGACAATGGTTTTGATTTATTTCCTGGTGATGGTTACACTGTTGTTGCTGAGGAAATTAAAAATTCTGATAAGATTTCAATCAGATACTATCATTAGAAACGTTTCTTGTTGGCTAATTTAGTAGAATTTGAACATTTCTTTTATAGAACTTTCATAGAAATACAAAATACTAATATATTACGAAAGAACTCTAACGATAAATCAAGGAAAAGCTACCAACTACATCAGTCATAGAAACAGTTGACCAAATACAATTGTGTTTGCTAGGCTAAGTTGCACTTCATTCAATGTAGAAATGACTTTCCAAGAAAGATTGCGTGGGTACTCGTTTCCGAAAAGAACGATATGACTCAATGAAGAACTTAAAAAAAAAATATGAATTTTTCAATTCAGAGGGTTTAATGAATCAACGTTCTTTTCAACCATATTACTTTTCAGCATGAGCACAAACAGGCAGCTTACAATTGTTATTAAACTTGGTACTTCTTCCCTTGTGGATGAAATATCTCGTGAACCAAGACTTGCAAATATGTCCCTTATAGTGGAAACAATCGTCAAATTACGTCGTCAAGGACATAGGATAATTGTTGTTTCTTCAGGTGCAATTGCATGTGGGATGAAACGAGTGGGAATGAATTTGAAACCAAGCAAACTTGCTGCCATACAAGCGTTGGCGTCTATTGGACAAGGAAGACTTATCGGTCTTTTTGATGATTTATTTAGACAATTAGATCAACCAATTGCTCAAATTTTAATTACTAGAAATGATATTATGGATTACACTCAATTTAAAAATGCCAGAAATACATTAAATGAATTATTAGAAATGGGAGTCATTCCAATTGTTAATGAAAATGATACCTTATCAATTTCCGAAATTAAATTCGGTGATAATGATACTTTATCAGCAATTACTGCAGGAATGGTACATGCAGATTATCTTTTCCTTATGACTGATGTTGAATGTTTATATACTGATAATCCACGTTCTAATCCAGAAGCAAAGCCAATCCTTATCGTTGAAAGGATTGACGAACTCGATGTGAATACAGATACAGAAAATGGGGCTGGTTCTCAGGTAGGTACCGGAGGTATGACCACTAAATTAATTGCAGCAGAATTAGCAACAAATGCAGGTGTTACTACAATTATCACATTGTCCAGTCAACCTCATTATATATTGAATATTGTGGCACATATCCAAGCCCAAGATGAGCTGTCATTGTCTATCGAAGAACAACGTATCAATTTTGCAAACGATGTTGCCCAAGGAAAAATTCCCTTACATACCAGATTCTTAAGATTACCAATAGATACTCAAATCAAATCTGATAGAAGATTCTGGCTATTACATGGATTGAACACAAAGGGTGCACTTATTATAGATCTGGGATGTTTCCAAGCATTGACTAGAAGAAATAGAGCAGGTCTTTTGCCAGCAGGCATAGTAGAAGTTGTTGGTAATTTCCATGAAAGTGAATGTGTATCAATCAAAGTTATTCCCGAGAGGCATATGCCTATCTCAGAGGCGGTTGAAGTGGGACATTGTAGAGTGAATTACCTGGCACCAGAAATTCGTTTAATAAAAGGTCATAAAAGTAGAGAGATAGAGTCAATTTTAGGTTACGCGGATAGTGAATACGTTTGTCATAGAGATAACTTGGCATTCCCACCTGTTATGCCTCCATCGACAGAATCATTAGTATCAACTCCACAAACCTATTAGATAGATATTTGATAACCACCCAATTCCTGTATATAAGATCACCCATGATTTTTCCAGAACAAGCGCAATATACACACCGAGACATTCAACCAACCTTCTTCTTCCCTCTTTCTTCGTTGTTCTCTTGTCTCTACTTCGTATCTCCTTTAATTAAGAATGGAAAGTGGTCCTCAACAAAGGGCGAATACGAAGGAAGAATTCAATTATCGAATAAGCCCTTTTATTTCGGATATTCCTTTGGGAGAAGATGAAATTATTACAACAATTGCCAGTTATCAACAGATCAATGTGTATATAGGAACGAGTAAAGGGAGAGTGCTATACTATCATCATTTTGAAGATGCATTGGAATATATCCTAATATCTCAATTGGAAATCAACAATGAGGAAAAACCTATTAAGAAGATAATATGCCTTGAAAATTCTCAACGGGTATTAATACTATCCAATAGAATATCCACGGTTTATTCGTTACCAGAACTATCACCATCTCGCGTTAGAAGAATCAAAGATATAAATGATATCGAAGTTCTAAATATAGACCCTAAAGACATAGATTCAGTATTAGTGTTAAGTCCATCCAAGGTACGAATAGTGCAATTTCATGATGATCAAGTGAAGCTTTTACGAGAAGTCAATTATTCAGGGGCCATTGCAGGATCATCATATAGTTCAGGTAACAACAATGATGTGATAGTAGTAGCTGATGATAGAAATTATGATATTCTAGATATCTTAAACAGTAGAAAGATCCCATTATTCGAATATAGAAATGATTCCGCAAATGTAAATCCTTATATTAGATCATTTCAAACACAAGATACTAAACAAGGAGAGTTCATGTTGACAATTCTGTCAGATTCATCTACTTCAATTGCCATGTTCATAAACTATTGGGGCGATGTTACCAGGGGTACATTGACTTGGGTAGGACATGGCTATCCTAATGGTGGGGTTGCCATTGAATGGCCTTATGCATTTAGTATATTCAACACAGAAAACAACAACACGAAATTAATTATATCTTCCTTAGTAACATTGGAAAGTGATATTGTAATGTATGTCGAAGGATCTCAAGAATCAATTGGGATAATGAATAATGAAGAAAAATCGAATGGTGAAAATCAATTTTCAATAGATACGGTATCAGAAGTTTTATTCGAAGATACTTCATTGAATTCAATTTTATCATGGAAAGATATATCATCAAGTAAAATACAACCTCCGAGAATATCCAAGAATATAAATATTGCTTTGCATAATGGTAAGAAAATTTGGAGTATTCATCAAGCAAACGATATAGAAACAGTTCAACAGCAATATGAAGAGGCGGTCGAAGAGAAGGACTATGCAAATTTCGTTGAGCAAGTTTCATTGGAAAGCTATACTGGGAAATCGAAGCAATATGTTTGTCATTTGTTACTTCTAGCTTCTCTTATCTCCAAGAATGACAATCGTGCTCTAGATTTCATGACACAAGAAGAAGATAATCGACTCATGATACCGTCTGATTTAGTACTTTTCCTTATCCGAGGTGAAGAATACAAGTTCGCTGGAACCTACCTCGGGATTGAAAACGTACTTGACAATTGGAAAGCAGAAACAAACATTGGACTTTTAAAGAGATACATCCAACAGGTAAGTGCTCATCATTTATCCATTGACCTTAGAAAGGAATACTATTGTAATTCTGAGTCAGATGAGGAAGTTATAGACTTTTTCAAAAACGACCCTTTTTGGAAGCAATATAACGATGACAATAAGATGTTAATCCAAATGATTGGAGAAATGAAGAAGTTTGTGAACGCGACTTGCAAAATATACAAGTCGCTACTAGGCATTGAATTAGAAAACAAAGATAACTTAGTTAGAGATTATTCCCTTTACTTATCTGACAAGTTACCTTTGGAAAATATGCTAGACAATGCTTTTACTTTGCTTGGTACTGGATTACTAAAAGAGAAAGACTATAGTACCCTACTCTTGGAAGTATTGAAATTGGATAAAGATCGAGGTTTTGATTTCATACGGTCCAACAAAAAGTATCTTGAAATAAATAGAATGGTAATGAAGGATTTCTCAAGTGGAGAAAAAGGAGAAGCAAGGTTTGCCTTGTTGCAACTTGAATTATTAGAGTCGTCTTTTCTTGGTGATAAAGAGAATAAGGACTTATTGAACGAATTACACGAATTAACCATGAATACGTTGATAGATCCCGAAGTTTTTACAAAGGAAGTAAAAGATGCTTATGAACTTCTAGTTGAGGAATACAAACAGATCAATTCATTAGAAAACGACAGGTGGCCAAAGATACCATGGTTGGACTTTGTCAATATAAGTGGGAAGCTCAAAGAACTGAAGAATTTCTTTGATTTATATTTAAAATCATTTGAATTATGTTTGGCAAGGCAAACTTCATCAGATACGATAAGCATTCCCGAACATGAAGTTTTTCAGTATCATCGCTTCATTTTAGAATATAAGACTGATGACTATCTTAGATTCTGTGATTATTCTAACGCAGAAAGAGTGGCCATATTTGGACAAATTGAGTTTCCCAAAAAAATATTCTATTTTGAAGAGTTGAAATCACACCTAAAGCAAAATCCTTTGAAATACGCAAATATTCATTCCAATTTACTTGAAGTACTAAGATATTATTTGTCACAGTATGAAGACCGTCAACAAGTAGAACCATCGATACAGCATTTTGTTGAAAGTTATGGTGGGAAATATTTATCACCGATTGAACTTTTAGAATTCATTCCAAATAGATTCCCTCTCGCTTATCTTTTAAAATTTCTTGAGAAATCGGTAGTTGGATTACAACTGAGATCAAGGGAAGATATTTTTCAGAAAGCAGTTGTCAAAGCTGAAGGTTCTAGAACTAAAAGTTTGTACAAGGAATTCTTGTCAACTTCAATATAGATTTAATATATACAGACAAAGAATAATCTAAAGGTATCCAAGAAGTAATAATATGTAGTCAAAAGCAATTCCGTACCAGAATATAAACCCAGTACCAATATTTGAAGTAAATGCTCCCCAACAACTCTTTGCATCATCTAAATCCACTTTTAAGATTTGGTTGTATAATCTAGTTAATGCCCAGGCACCAGAAATGTAAAAACCAGGACCCATTGAATTCATTACACCAACCATAGCATATAATGCACCTTGGGCAACTGTCAAGCCTTTCATAATTGGTTTGCTTTTATCACCCCATGCTAAAGCGGTTGATTTAATACCCGCTTTAGTATCGAATTTTTTATCTTGATGAGCATAAATTGTATCATAAGTTAAACACCAGATCCAATTAGAAATGAACAATGGCGCGGCTACCCAAAACTCAACTGGGGCTCCCACGGCTGGGAAACCCAAGAGACAACCCCAACTGAAACAAATAGAAAGCATAGCTTGTGGATAATACGTGAATCGTTTAAATAAAGGATACGCGGCAACAAATGGTAAGCTGAATGCCCCTAAATAGAAACATTCAAAAGGCAAACTCAAAAGAATACCCAAGCCAGCGAGACATTGAACTCCCATCCAACCCACAGCCTGTGGAACGCTCACTCTACCACTTGTAATTGGTCTTTCCATAGTTCTAGCAACTTGATTATCTAAATCTCTATCCCAAATATCATTGATTGTACAACCAGCACCTCTCATAATAACTGCTCCAACAGAAAACAATCCAATTGCACCTAAAGTGGTCGTTAATGGTGCGTTAACGGCATATGCCCCCAAAGTGATACTCCAATAACATGGTAATAATAATAACCATGTACCTACTGGTTTTTCAAGTCTCATAAGTTCAAGATAAGGTATCCATTTTTCAGGTAACTTTGAAATCCAAGGTCCTAAACTTGCTAATCTAGCCAATCTTGCAGCCTCGAGCTCTTCATGTGAGAACTTTGATCTTGCAATTTCAAGTTGAGATAAAGGCTTAGTTGATTCTTGTGATGTGGGAATATTTATTTTAGCATTTCTAAGTATAAATGACTGAGCGAAATTTCTCTTCACTAAAGAAGAAAATCCCACATTAGCGATCCTTCGGTTCAAGAGTGGTCTCCAGAGAGTAAGTGTATTGATCATGCTTGTCAAGGATACCCTAAGTGGTTGTAAACACTTTGTGTAGAAAGATCTCGGGTCAGAAAACAAAATTTTTCGCGAGTTTTTCAATTGTCATTGGATCGTATAACGGGTAAACGATTCCTATATCCGTGAAGAAGCCCGATCTGCCGAGTGTTTATGACATTTGTAAATCTCCATCACCTCCAAATGATTCAAATTCTTGTTCATTATTATTTTGAATTCGTTCTCTAATTACTTGATGCCCATCAATCAATGTTTTGAGATTCATGAATTCTTCAGCATTTACTTGCTGATTCTTTTCTTCAAATGTAAATATCTGTCTACACATTGGACAAAGACCTTTTGAATTCTCTTGTTCAAGCCATTTCAATATGCAATGTAAATGAAAGTTATGTGTACATCCAGATCCTAGGACAATTGGACAATCATCTCCTGGGTATTTACAGTTGGGACAAGTTCCATCAAAAGAAACTCGACAAATTCCACATAATTCTTCAACATAACCTGAATCATTTGCTGAGGTCGAAGATACCAATTCCCAATGCCATGTTGAATATGATTTCCATTCAACGATGTTAACCTTCATTGTTGATGCTTGTTGATGCCCCTGTTGATGACTGTTGTGATGGTGTTTTAGTCAAAGTATTTAACAAATTGGTGCCAAAAAAAAAGTTATTTGGTTTCTTCTGGATAATTGAAATGAATAGCAAAAGTTTGTACCTAACCAGGAAAGAGAGATGGTGAGAATACGATTCATACGAGAAGAAATGAAATAATCTAGGTAGATAAATGTCCTAAAGTTACAGTTTTTACTATACCATCTATGATTTCTTATATACTAAACCCTTGAAGATATCAAATGAATTACCATCTGGTTGCAAATGCAAAACTTCTTTTGTATTAACATCTTCTGCAATCAAAAGCCCATAATCTTGGGTAATACCTTTAATAATACATTTCTTGACTTTCCCATTCTTTTCGTCTACTGAAACTAATTGATTTGAATGGAACCAACGTTTATAATAAAGTGGTAAAAATGGTTCTAAACCAGACTGTTTGAATGCACCATAAAATTGATTCAAATTAAACATAATTTTTGCCAACAATGGTTCAATCTCATATGGTGGCAATTTCAGTAATCCTTTAGCCTCCCTTATCTTGTTTAATCTTTGTAAAACTACATTTAATGAAGTTGTAGGTGCCGTGTTTGAGACATTTACACCACCACCCCAAACCAAATGGAATTTACCATTAATGAATTGGGAATTAATCAATGCACCTGATATCTTGGCAAATTTTTCTTCATCTCCTTCAACAGTTGAACTTAAATCATTCTTATCATCTAATGAATTAAAGAACTCAGGTTTAAGTATATAGATATCATTTGGCCATTTTAATCTTATGGGCATATCTTCATAACCGACTCCCTTTCCAGATTCGGTGCTACCATAACCTAGCATGGATTCAATCAAAGCTAAACCACACAAGTATTGCATAGTTACAACTGATGACGATGCAGTCGGTGATGCGGGTACTTTGAATAAGATCGATACTGCAAGGACACCTTTTGGATTAATCCAAACATTACCTCCTCTTCCTCTCCCTGCGATTTGATTCGTAGCAGTTATGGCAAATCCTTCTGGTAAATGTTGTAACCAATTTGGATTCTTGTCCATAATAGTATTTGTAGAAGTAGTTACTTCTGAATATCCCAATATACTACCAAAGGAACCAACTTTCCCACCGGAAATTCTGTTTAAACTATCAAAATATAAATTCATATTGAAATAAGGAGTTGTTTTTGAATTGGGTATTTGCCCAGAAGTTAAAAACTTGACATGCTTGATAGCCTTTGTAGGATCATCTTCATAATCAGCTTCAACTTTTTCAGGATGATCAATCAGATATTCTTCATGAGATTCATCTTGGAAAACAAAAGTATCATTCTTATCATGAAAGAAATGATCATGTTTTAGTTCTAAATTCTCCTTGAGTGTAGAATAAATATCAGCGACTCCTTTATAATTTAATGAAGATGCGATATATAATGGTGTAACATTAGGAATTGATGCATCGACATCTTTCTCAACTCTTAATCCGATTTTTTCTAAACAATCCTTAAGAAACACTCTCCTTTCATGGTCATATTGTTGTAATGTATGTATAACGTTGGCAAAGGATTCATCTTCAGGCTTTAACAAATGTGAAGTAAATTCTGGATGAGTACCTGATAATAATACATCGCCTTTACCGACTTTACAATAAATAACAGCCGCTTGATCAATATCATCAACATCGGTTTTCTCTTCGTATCTTGCCAATACTTCAACATTTGGATATTCAGATGCATTAACAAATACTCCACCTCCATTATAATAATTATACACATGTTGAGGTGAATTAGGCATGATCGCACTGTTAACTGTAAGTTTTGCAGCTCGGGCACCTTTATGAGATTCATATTCAAACCCTTTAAATGCACAACCTCTCTTAGTTCCTGGGAAAAACCCAAGTTCTCTTGGACCACTTACTTCCATTTGAGGATTTCCAACTTCAAATTCACATCTTGCTGAAGCATAATATGCACCAGCACAAAATCCAATATATTTACCTCCCTGTTTAACGAACTTACTAATAATTTGATTTCCCTTTCCATTGAACATATCACAATATGGTAAGTCAGCACCTCCGGGCATAACTAACAAAGATGTCTTTCTCATCCAAGGTTCATTTAATATAATCTTTTCATTGACTGGGAGAACGGCATAGTATGATGACAAATGTATTCTTAATGCTTCCAAACAATGTTTTACACCTTCTGTGGTAGTTCCTGGTCCCGAGTAGACAAGAACATTCATTGCTGTTGTTAGAGTTTTGAAATTCAATATGTGTTTATTTATGCGATAAGAAATTGAAATCTCGATGGAAAGAAGATCCCGATGGAGAGAAGATCGGACGGACAAAAAACAAAACGATGATTATGAATCTTCCTTTCCTAAAAGAAATTTTCCACTGATTTTTTTGACTCTCTGAATTGAATCATCGTACATCACATCTGTCTACATAATACTAATGGCATTAATTGAAGAACAACAAGAAAAAGTAACATTGGATCCAAAACCTGGATTTGTAGTTAAAACGAAAATCCTTGAATCCAAGAACATCTCTCAAATATCCACCAAAGTATTCATTAATATATGTCATGATCGTCAAGTACCCAAACCTTCAGTTGATTTCACTCCAGAAGTTGTGTTTCCATTAATTATTGATAATCAATGGGAAATTCCATTGATTGTTTCAGAACAAAAGGAAACTACTGATAAAAAAGGGTTCCCATCTTTAGTTTATGATTGTTGTATAAATACTGATTGTTTCCATTGGTCTCAAATTAGTAAAGATTTGAAACTTATTTTAATTGAATGGTGTATTGAATCGGTTGAATTATTATATGGAGTAGTTTTAGAAAGAGAATATTCAATTCCAAAAATGATTTCTAAAGGTGAACTTTCTCATACTATAGTTGGAAAGGATGAATTGGAAACCTCGGGGTTTCAAAAGAAACTTCAAGAATTGAAAGAGAATGAACAATTGGGATTAATTCAAGAAATGTCTCTTGATGATGAAGATCATCATGACAACACAACGAATGAATCATTACCTGATCTCATGAATATAAGTAACAAGCCAATAGGGCAACAGAAAAAATTAATACAGGAGATTGATGTTGAACCCATCCAGAAGAAGCGTATTCAAGAAATTCATTCTATAAAAGCAAAACCAATAGAAAATCCCAAAGAATCTTTACTAAAATATGATGTGAACTTTCGTAAAGTCAACAATGAAAACTACAAGTTGGTAATTACCTTCAAATGTGATCAAATCACCAGTGCAAACGATCTTGAACTTAATTATTCTCAAATGTCTTCCACATTATTATTAACAAATAAATTGAGAGGTTATAAATTTAAAAATTCCGAGATTGACGAAAACGTATTAGAAATTCCGCTCTCATCGGACATTAAAGTTGATTCCAGAAAACTAACAAGCTTCTTTACTGATAAGTGTTTATACGTCTTTGTTTGAGATTGGCCTGTCAAAACGGAAGTTTCTTTTAGTATCGCGCATCAAATTTCCTAATTCGGAAATGCGCGCTTCTTTTCATTTTATTGTGGTGAAAGGGAAGCCTCAATTAATTAATTGACCCCCATTGTTCTCTCTTCCACCCACAACCCGTTAGAACTGGTATAAATAATATATCAAATTCTCCACCTCCCCCCCAGAAAATGGACGAAGTATGATACATCTTATTAATGCTAGAGAGACCATAAAATGAATACTGAGGAGGCATTATTAACTGGAGTTATAGATTATGAGAACTATGATGCCATAACTCAAGATATTGATAATAAGGAAGTGGAGATTACATCTTCTCTGGAATTGAAACTTATATCCAAGTCTTCTGTTCCATTAGCATTTACTTTTTTCATGCAATACTTCCTTTCTGTCACATCAATATATGCTGCTGGTAAATTAGGTGCTAAAGAACTTGCTGCTTGTTCATTGGCTGTATGTACGTTTAATATTACTGGTTTGGCTACTTATCAAGGTATGGCTACTAGTTTAGATACGTTTTGTTCTCAAGCTTTCGGATCTGGTAATAAGACTATGGTTGGAGTTTATTTTCAAAGATGTAGTTTAATGATTTTAACTATAACAATCCCATTGATTATAATTTGGTGGAATTCTGAATCAATATTATTAAAATTGGTTCCTGATCCTGAATTAGCTAAAATGGCAGCAACCTTTTTAAAAATTCATACATTAGGAACTCCAGGATTAATTCTTTTTGAAACTGGTAAAAGATTTTTACAAGCTCAACATATTTTCGAAGCTGGAACTTATGTACTTGTGATAATTGTACCAGTCAATTTCCTTTTGAATTGGTTATTAGTTTGGCATTCAAGTTTTGGTATAGGATATATTGGATTACCTATCGCAATTTCAATTACATATTGGTTAATTTCATTATTAATGTTGGCATATGTCGTTTTCATAAATGGAAGTCAATGTTGGGGAGGTATTGATTTAATTAATGCTACTAGAAATTGGAGACCAATGTTATCCTTAGCTATTCCTGGTGTTATTATGGTTATTGCTGAATTCTTGGCATTTGAAGTTTTAACTATCTTAGCAGCTAGTTTCGGTACTGAGTCGTTAGCTGCTCAATCAATTGTATCTAATGTTGGATCATTATTTTTCCAATTACCATTTGCTGTGGCGGTAGCTTTAAGTACTAGAATTGGACATTTTGTTGGTAATGGGAACATTAAAGGTGCAAAAATAAATACAAATTTATTATATATAATTGGTGGTACTACTGGATTTTTTAACTTTGCATTTATGTTTTTCGGTAGAGATCCATTAGGTAAGTTATTTTCAAAAGATCCTAAAGTATTGACAATTTCAAATACTTTATTGATATTAGCTGCTATAAATCAACTAGCAGATGCATTTAATGTTATAGCAACAGGAGTATTAAGAGGTCAAGGGAGACAAAAGATAGGTTCTATTTTGAATATGATTTCATATTATTTAATTGCATTACCATTGGGTTACTTATTTGCATTTCCATTAGGATTAGATTTGGATGGTTTATGGCTCGGATTGATATCTGGAGTGGTGTTTTTAGCTATTGCTGTTTGTTTGGCTGCATATTATAGTAATTGGGATAAAATTTTACATGATTCTAAAGGAATGCATGATCATTAGATAGTTTTTTATATATATATACACTCTTTTGATATAGTAAGAAAGTAATGAAGCATAGATAAAACTAGGCGATAGAAGTTTCGCAGTCATCGGAAATACTGGTAGCACCGTTTTAAGCAGAACAAAAAAAAATTTCTTTTTAATGTGAAAAATTGATCTTCTTCTTTTTAACCATCATCATTAATCAAAGTCTCCCATAATACAATATGGCACCAAGAAGGAAGTTTGATAAAAAGAACGCTACTACGTTCAACATCGTACATAGAGCACATGACGATGCTCGTTTCTTCGACGATGAAGCATCAGAACATGTGCTTGTTCCAACTGCTAAATCTAATAAAGATATCCAGAATGACAAGAATAAAAAGAAGATCTTCACTTCTGAAGAACTTAAGCAAAAGCTTAGCAAAGAACAAATCAGGGAAAACGAAGGTTTAGCTGCTCAATATGGGATTTTCTATGATGATTCCAAATATGATTATATGCAACATTTAAAACCAATAGGTACTAGTCAAGATGGTGTTTTTATAAGTGCTAAAGATACTAGTAGTAATACCAAACCAAAGGAAACTAAGATTGAAGATTTATTTAAGGATCAATTACCTTCTGAATCAAAAAGAAAAATCGGGGCTGATTTGAATGAAGCTATTCCTAAGGAACTTCGAGGTTTTAATCCGAATTTAGATCCTCGATTAAGGGAAGTTTTAGAGGCTTTGGAAGATGAAGCATATATCACTGATGTTGAAGAAGGGGATGGCGACGAGGGAGAAGGAGAAGGAGAAGGAGAAGCCGCTGACGGTGATATCTTTGCTGATTTATTGAAATCTGGTGAAGTTGAAGATGAAGATGAATTTTATTATGGATCAGATGCTGATGCATACGAAGATGAAGATTATGATGAATGGGATTTAGATAATTATGAAGATGAATATAATGAAAAATACGAACAACACGCCCCTGAAGGAGAAGAGTATTACTCTGATGAATTACCCCAAGGTGATCATATACCTGATGCCAAAGTGAGTTCAGGTTGGCAAAAGGATTTTATGAAATTCAAACGAGATACTAAGAATCAAAACAATGATTGGGATTCCGATGATGATTTTGAAGAGGAAGATGGGGATGAAGCAGCAACACAAGAAGAAGAGGAGGAGGAGGATGAATTACCCGAATTACCGCAGATAAATGGAAGTAAAACGAAGAAATCAAATACTAAAATGAGAAAGAAGAAAGGTGCAATGACTGACACTTCATCATTTTCGATGTCATCTTCAGCTTTATTTAGAACTGAAGGTTTAACTTTGTTGGATGATAGATATGAACAATTAAACAAGACGTTCAATAGAGATGATGAAGAACAAGTTGAATATAAACCATTTGATATGAAGGCGGAACGTAATGATTTTGAAGACTTATTGGATGATTTCTTGGATAACTATGAATTAGAAAGTGGTGGAAGGAAATTGGCAAAGAAAGATGAAGAGAAAACCAGATTACAAAATGCTGCAAATTCAATTTCAAGAGGTAAAGCTGGTAGGAAGTCAATAGAACTGACATTTGCCAATTTAAAGATATAGAGTGGACTTCACTAGACTTCATTACAGGACATCATAGCAATAGCTGGTAGTAATATCTCGTATCAATAGCTACGTAAGTACCTGTGTAATACTTGTGCAATAATAATTTAATAGATTAGATGGAGGTAGTGTACTTTGGATAATATAAAAAAATCTTTTTCGCTGCTCAACCGAGAAGCCGAGAGCACTTTCCTGTTCTCTTCACAAGACATCATCTTTTCTTACAAAAAATCAACGGCGCTTAGCTTTTTCATAGACCAAAAACAAGTGGCACAAAGTGAGAGTTAGACTATAAAAGACCGCTCTTTAATTAGATCAAACTGGGGGAAAGGTAGAAAGAATACCGGAATTTAGTGCATACTTTTAATAATCACATTTCCCAAAACAACAACGAACTCAACAAATCCTACTAAAAAAACACACCCTTACATCGATACATCGCGCCCCCTGGTGGAGAAAAGGTAGATAAATTAAAAGGTCAAACAAACAGCAAAGATTCGGTTCTATACTCGTCTTTTATTTGCATTTATTTCAATAACTACTTTGCTATCATTGCTAAATTATCATTATTCACTAATAAACTTCACAATACTTACCAATATGTCATCAGGATCATCACAACAACGTCATCATCAAACGGTGACGTCTATTTCCAAAGTATATGCGGACGTATTAGCTTCTAAACCACAATCATATTGGGAATATGATGAATTGGTAATTTCATGGAATTCACAAGATAATTATGAAATTATTAAGAAATTAGGTAGAGGGAAATATTCTGAAGTATTTTTAGGAATTGATTTAAAATCAGGTGAAAAGGTTGTTATTAAAGTATTAAAACCAGTTAAAAGAAAAAAAATTAAACGTGAAATTTCAATATTAAGTAATTTAGTTAAAGGTCCAAATGTTATTAAATTATTAGATGTTGTAAGAGAACCACAACTGAAAACTCCTGGGTTAATATTTGAACATATTAATAATATAGATTTTAGAACATTATATCCAATTTTCAGTGATTATGATATCAGATATTATATGTATGAATTATTAAAAGCATTGGATTATAGTCATTCAATGGGGATAATGCATCGAGATGTTAAACCACATAATGTTATGATTGATCATGAAAAGAAAATTTTAAGATTAATTGATTGGGGATTGGCAGAATATTATCATCCTGGTACTGAATATAATGTTAGAGTTGCATCACGTTATTTTAAAGGTCCTGAATTATTAGTTGATTTTAGATTATATGATTATTCCCTTGATCTTTGGTCATTTGGATGTATGTTAGCATCAATGGTATTTATGAAGGAACCATTTTTCCATGGGAAATCAAATACTGATCAATTGGTACAAATTGTTAGAGTATTAGGTTCAAATGATTTTAATAAGTATCTTACGAAATATAATTTAACTTTAAGTGATGAATATGAAGATATTGGTTATTATAATAGAAGACCATGGGAAAGATTTATTAATGAAAATAATCAACATTTAATTACCCCTGAATTCTTAGATTTCATTGATAAATTATTAAGATATGACCATCAAGAAAGATTAACTGCAAAAGAAGCAATGGCACATCCTTATTTTGATCCTGTTAGACCTCAATAGATACCTCATGTAATTAGTTGTCTTGGTTTTTGATTTTTCGCCATTTCTATGTATGTGTAATTTTAATGTATATCAACTTGTATGCTAGTGTAAGTTTTTTACTTGTAGTTTGTACGGTCGAAAGTTTGATGGTGTAGATTTGGAAATATCTTAGTTATATGTGTGGTAATTGATCGTTGAACTGGTTGATTTCAGTAGATGTGAACAAGTTTTGCAATCTTTTTAACAATTTTTTACCATAAAACATAAAGAGAGTTCTTCCAGGGAATCCATTGAAAGTAAAATACTTTTCATATAATGGTTCTGTTGCTCTACACACTACAGTAGAACCATACTAGCTTGAACTACACTATAAGCTTGTTGACAAAGCTACTCCTTAAACTCAATAGAATTCAGTTTAGATCACCCATATACAAAAATGTGAAAAATAAAACAATTAGGGAAAAATTATAACCTTCTAGAAAAATCTATGAGCATTCTTAATTTCAATTGTTTCCAAAATTTATTTCACCACTTGTAACTTTTCAAAGTTATTCAACACTTTATAGAGGAAGCAATCGTTAAAGTACACCATAAATATGTCCAATCGTTCTAAAGTCTTTTTTGATGTTACTGCCAATGGGGTTCCTAAAGGTAGAATTGTTTTTGAATTATATAATGATATAGTTCCTAGAACAAGTGAAAATTTTAGAAGTTTATGTACTGGAGAAAAGGGATTATCTGAAACTAGTCAGAAACCATTACATTATAAGAATTCTATATTTCATAGAGTTATTAAAGGTTTTATGTGTCAAGGTGGTGATTTTACTCATGGTACAGGTATTGGAGGTGAATCAATTTATGGTGAAAAATTTGAAGATGAAAATTTCAAATTAAATCATGATAAACCATTTTTATTATCCATGGCAAATGCAGGGCCAAACACTAATGGATCACAATTCTTTATTACCACTGTTCCAACTCCTCATTTAAATGGGAAACATGTCGTGTTTGGTGAAGTTATTCAAGGTAAATCAATTGTTCGTCAATTAGAAAGATGTGAAAAGGGTGAACAAGATAAACCAATTGAAGATTGGATAATTAGTGATTGTGGTGAATTACCACAAGATTATATCCCACAAGCACAGCATGCAATTGATGATGGTACTGGTGATGTTTATGAAGAAGTATTGGAAGATAATGAATCGATTGATATTACGAAACCAGAATCTGTTTTCAAGGCAGTTTCAGTCTTAAAAGAAATAGGGAATACATTATTAAAAGAAGGTCAATTAGCCAAATCTTATGCAAAATATTCCAAAGCGACTGGATTTCTTAATGATTATTCCCCTGATGATTTATCAAAAGAAGAATTGAATCAATTACATGGATTAAAATTATCATTATATTTAAACAGTGCATTAGTTGCATTGAAATTGAAAAATGGTAAAGATACGATTAAAGCTGCCGATGAAGCTCTAAATGTTGAAAATATTGACGAAAAATCAAAAGTTAAAGCTTTATATAGAAAAGGTATGGGATATTTATTAGTTAAAGATGAAGATTCAGCTAAAACTTATCTTGAACAGGCATTGAAATTAGCACCATCTGATCCTGCTATTCAAAAGGGATTAGAAGATGTTAAAACCATTGTTAAAGCAAGAAGAGATCAAGAAAAGAAAGCAATGGCTAAATTCTTCTCTTAATAGCTTTTGTATATGGGTAATTTATTACCAATAGAATATTAGTACTAGTATTTACTGAGAGAATGTAGGGAACACCATACAATTACAGTGTAAAATGTATACTGGAAATTTGGTAGTGCCGAATGGAAAAATTTTTTCCTCTTCTTTTTTCTTTTGGTCACCAACAAACAAATGGTGAAAGAAAGGAATGAAAGTTTACCTACAATCCACAACTAACCCTCATACCATCATACACAACCACCCCCCCACACACCCACACCCCTAACCCATCATTACTTTATAGTTCCTACAAGACTAACATAGAGATTATCCCTTTTTTCCTCCAGCATTAAAGGATAGATTAACAAGGATTAGAGAACTTTAGTTATTTTTTTTTTTACAACCAACATTACCCAAATACCCAAATCAATTGCATTAACTGTTTATCATTTGTTTGATAGATACACACTACAGATCAACTTCTTCATTTCATTAAAGGGGCAATCATTGAATTGATTGTTTTATCACAACCGTTTTATATTCGTTATTTCACATTCCGGATCTTTTTAAATTTGTATTATTTGTATTAGAGTTTTTTCATCTTATTAATTCATTATTATATCAAAAAAACAACAAAAAAATTTATTTATATATATATATACACATAAAGAAACTACATCATGAGTCGTCAATTCCCGTATTCAAGTGCTCCCCTTCGTTCAGTTAAGGAGGTTCAATTTGGGTTATTATCTCCTGAAGAAGTTCGTGCTATTTCAGTAGCAAAAATCGAATATCCAGAAACAATGGATCAAACTACTAAAAAGCCAAGAGAAGGTGGTTTAAATGACCCAAGATTAGGTTCAATTGATAGAAATTTCAGATGTCAAACATGTGGTGAAGATATGGCTGAATGTCCTGGACATTTTGGACATATTGAATTAGCTAAACCAGTATTTCATATTGGGTTCATTGCAAAAATTAAAAAAGTTTGTGAATGTGTTTGTATGCATTGTGGGAAATTATTATTAGATGAATCAAATATAGCAATGGCTCAAGCAATAAAGATTAGAGATCCAAAAAAGAGATTTAATGCTGTTTGGAATACATGTAAAACAAAAATGATTTGTGAAACTGATCAAACTGATGATGATATGCAAGTAGATAAACCAAATTCCGTGTTCAATAAAACTGCCACCACCGCTACTACTACTCGTGGTGGATGTGGTCATACTCAACCAACTATTCGTAGAGATGGTTTGAAATTATGGGGTACTTGGAAACATAATAAGAATTTTGATGAAAATGAACAACCAGAACGTCGTCTTTTAACTCCATCAGAAATTTTGAATGTTTTAAAGCATATTAGTCCTGAAGATTGTATTAGACTTGGATTTAATGAAGATTATGCAAGACCAGAATGGATGTTAATTACTGTGTTACCGGTTCCTCCACCGCCAGTAAGACCTTCAATTGCATTCAATGATACAGCAAGAGGTGAAGATGATTTAACTTTCAAATTAGCCGATGTTATTAAAGCAAATATAAATGTTCAAAGACTTGAAACTGATGGTTCCCCACAACATGTTATTAGTGAATTTGAAGCTTTATTACAGTTCCATGTGGCAACATATATGGATAATGATATCGCAGGACAACCACAAGCTCTTCAAAAAACAGGACGTCCAATTAAATCGATCAGAGCAAGATTGAAAGGTAAAGAAGGTAGATTAAGAGGTAATTTAATGGGTAAACGTGTTGATTTTTCTGCTCGTACTGTTATTTCTGGTGATCCTAATTTAGATTTAGATCAAGTTGGTGTTCCAATTTCAATTGCGAAAACTTTAACATATCCAGAAATTGTCACTCCCTATAATATCCATCGTTTAACTGAATTAGTTAGAAATGGTCCAAGTGAACATCCAGGGGCAAAATATGTGATTAGAGATACTGGTGATCGTATTGATTTAAGATATAATAAACGTGCTGGTGATATTGCATTACAATACGGTTGGAAAGTTGAACGTCATTTGATGGATGATGATCCAGTTTTATTTAATCGTCAACCTTCATTACATAAAATGTCGATGATGGCACATAGAGTTAAGGTTATGCCATATTCAACTTTCAGATTAAATTTATCGGTTACTTCTCCATATAATGCTGATTTCGATGGTGATGAAATGAATTTACATGTTCCACAATCTCCAGAAACAAGATCAGAATTATCTCAAATTTGTGCTGTTCCATTACAAATTGTTTCACCACAATCTAATAAACCAGTAATGGGTATTGTTCAAGATACTTTATGTGGTGTTCGTAAAATGACTTTACGTGATTCATTTATAGAATATGATCAAGTTATGAATATGTGTTATTGGATTCCAAATTGGGATGGGGTTATTCCTCCACCAGCTATTGTAAAACCAAAACCATTATGGAGTGGTAAACAATTATTATCTATGGCTATCCCCAAAGGTATTCATTTACAAAGATTTGATGGTGGTAGAGATTTATTAAGTGCCAAAGATACTGGTATGTTAATTGTTGATGGTGAAATTATGTTTGGTGTTGTTGATAAAAAGACAGTTGGTGCAACTGGTGGTGGATTAATTCATACTGTTTTTAGAGAAAAAGGTTCACAAATTTGTGCTCAATTGTTTAGTTCAATTCAAAAAGTTGTTAACTTTTGGCTCTTACATAATGGGTTTTCAATTGGTATTGGTGATACTATTGCTGATGCAAGTACCATGAAAGATATTACCAGTACAATTCAAGAAGCTAAAACTAAAGTTCAAGAAATCATTCTTGATGCTCAACAAAATACATTGGATCCTGAACCAGGTATGACATTGAGAGAATCTTTTGAACATAATGTTTCTCGTGTATTGAATCAAGCTCGTGATACTGCCGGTCGTTCAGCAGAAATGAATTTGAAAGATTTAAATAATGTGAAACAAATGGTTACTTCCGGTTCTAAAGGTTCTTTTATTAATATTTCTCAAATGTCAGCATGTGTTGGTCAACAAATTGTTGAAGGTAAAAGAATTCCATTTGGTTTTGCTGATCGTTCACTACCACATTTCACTAAAGATGATTATTCACCTGAATCTAAAGGTTTTGTTGAAAATTCATATTTAAGAGGTTTAACTCCACAAGAATTCTTTTTCCATGCTATGGCTGGTAGAGAAGGTCTTATTGATACTGCTGTTAAAACCGCTGAAACTGGTTATATTCAACGTCGTTTAGTTAAAGCTTTGGAAGATATCATGGTTCATTATGATGGTACAACTAGAAATTCTTTAGGAGATATCATTCAATTTATTTATGGTGAAGATGGTATGGATGCAACTCAAGTTGAAAAACAATCTGTTGATACCATTCCAGGTAGTGACGATAGTTTTGATCGTAGATATAGAATTGATGTTTTAGATCCAACCAAATCTATTTCAGAATCTTTATTGGAATCAGGTAAAGAAATTAAAGGTGATGTTAAATTACAAAAGGTTTTAGATGAAGAATATAATCAATTATTAAAAGATCGTGATTATTTAAGAAATGTTTGTTTCCCTAATGGTGATTTTAGTTGGCCATTACCAGTTAATTTACGTCGTATTGTTCAAAATGCTCAACAAATTTTCCATAATGGTCGTTATAAGGCATCTGATTTAAGATTAGAAGAAATTATTCATGGTGTTCAACAATTGACTAAGAAATTATTAGTTATTCGTGGTGATACTACATTAACCAAAGAAGCTCAAGCCAATGCTACCTTATTATTCCAATGTTTATTAAGATCAAGATTGGCCGCTAGAAGAGTTATTGAAGAATTTAAATTGAATAGATCTTCTTTTGAATGGGTATGTGGTGAAATTGAAACTCAATTCCAAAAATCGGTTGTTCATCCTGGTGAAATGGTTGGTGTTGTTGCTGCTCAATCTATTGGTGAACCAGCTACTCAAATGACTTTAAATACTTTCCATTATGCCGGTGTTTCTTCGAAGAATGTTACCTTGGGTGTTCCTCGTCTTAAAGAAATTCTTAATGTTGCTAAGAATATCAAGACTCCAGCGTTAACTGTTTATTTGGAACCTGAAATTGCCGCTGATATTGAAAAGGCTAAAGTTGTTCAGTCAGCTATTGAACATACTACTTTGAAGAATGTTACCTCATCCACTGAAATCTATTATGATCCAGATCCAAGAACTACAGTTATTGAAGAAGATTATGATACTGTTGAAGCATATTTTGCCATTCCAGATCAAAAGGTTGAAGAATCTATTGAAAAACAATCTCCATGGCTTTTACGTTTAGAATTAGATCGTGCTAAGATGTTGGATAAACAATTAACTATGGCTCAAGTTGCAGAAAAAATCTCCCAAAATTTTGGAGAAGATTTGTTTGTTATTTGGTCTGATGATACTGCAGACAAATTGATTATTCGTTGTCGTGTTGTTAGAGATCCAAAATCTTTGGATGAAGATGCTGATGCTGAAGAAGATCAAATTTTGAAACGTATTGAAGCTCATATGCTTGAATCTATTTCTTTGAGAGGTATCAGAGGTATTACCAGAGTGTTTATGATGCAACATAAAGTTAGTGCTCCAGATGAAACTGGTGAATATAAACAAGGTAAAGAATGGGTATTGGAAACCGATGGGGTCAATTTGGCTGATGTTACAGCAGTTCCAGGTGTTGATTCATCAAGAACATATTCAAATGATTTCATTGAAATTCTTTCCGTATTAGGTATTGAAGCTACTAGATCTGCATTATATAAGGAAATTTTAAATGTTATTGCATTTGATGGTTCTTATGTTAATTATAGACATATGGCTCTTTTGGTTGATGTTATGACTTCACGTGGTCACTTGATGGCTATTACTCGTCATGGTATTAATAGAACTGATACTGGTGCTTTGATGCGTTGTTCTTTCGAAGAAACTGTTGAAATTTTATTGGAAGCAGGTGCATCAGCAGAATTGGATGATTGTAGAGGTATTTCAGAAAATGTCATGTTAGGTCAAATGGCTCCATTAGGTACAGGGGCATTTGATGTTATGGTTGATGATAAGATGTTACAACAAGCTCCATCTAATATTGCTATGCCAACGAGTAATGAGGAATTTGCTGAAGAAGGTGGTGCTACTCCATATAGAGAATATGACATGGAAGATGATAAGATTCAATTTGAAGAAGGTGCTGGTTTCTCACCTATTCATACGGCTCAAGTTTCTGATGGTAGTGCTGGTGGTTTAACTTCATATGGTGGTGGTTTACAACCAACTTCGCCTTCAGCTACTTCACCATTTAGTTATGGTGCTACATCTCCTTCTTATGGAGGTACTTCTCCTGGATATGGATATTCTCCAACATCACCAAGTTATTCACCAACATCACCAAGTTATTCACCAACCTCACCAAGTTACTCACCAACATCGCCAAGTTATTCTCCAACTTCCCCAAGTTATTCACCTACTTCGCCAAGTTACTCACCAACTTCACCTTCTTACTCCCCAACTTCCCCAAGTTACTCACCAACTTCTCCAAGTTATTCACCTACATCTCC